>VUYV01000114.1:2538131-2675222 GCA_008711295.1 Anarhynchus alexandrinus
TTCACTTTGAGGGTGGTGAGGCACTGGAACAGGTTGCCCAGAGAGGTTGTTGAGTCCCCATCCCTGGAGGTGTTCAAGGCCAGGCTGGACGTGGCCTTGGGCAACCTGGTCTAGTGGGAGGTGTCCCTGCCTATGGCAGGGGGGTTGGAACTCGATGATCTTCAAGGTCCTTTCCAACCTAAACCATTCTATGATTCTATGATTCTATGACACTTTCAGGGTACAATACTAAAGATTAAAAAATGAGCAACTTGTATATCCTCATCATAAAAATAAGTATCCTACCCTGACAGATCTTCTGGAATGTAAAAGTAAACATTTTAAAGGGGTTCATTAGGTTGTAATATGCACTGTCAGATATGCTTTTATGCTAAGAAATGACAGCTCGTGTCTTTCTTTATTCATATAGCTGTACCTTAGATCTTCATGGTTTCTTTCTGAATAGAAAATTGTTTTAGAAATATAATATCAATGGAATATAAGTTTTGGCAGCGGTATTTGAGGGCTCATAAAGAAGAGATGAGATTCATGGAAGGTAAACGTGCCTGTCTTCACAATGAAATTATTAAAAGAAAATGATACACAAGTCAGCCCAAGCTAAAACTTTGAGAAAAATGAAAGAACAAAGAATCAACTTATCTATTTCCAGTTACCTAACAGGTCATTAAGTGACTAGAAAGAACAAACATGGAATTTTTAAGATAAATCAGATTAAAGGACCTTAATTTTCATCTCTGGCAGGATTCCTTGTGTAGATTAGAAGCAGCACATGTCACATGCACCTTAATAAAGCTTTTGACACGGTCTCAGGTGACATTTGGCTAAGCAAATGAGTACAAGTTGGTGTAGATTGAATTACTACCATGTGAATGCAGAATATGCTGGAAAGTCATACCCCGGTATGAAAGGTTCCCAACAACATGGAAAAATACGCCAAGTGGAGTTCTTCAGGGGTCTCTCCTGTGGTCGTTATTGTTCATAGTTTCATTAATAACTTGAATGATGGAATAGAATATTTCATTAAAGTTCCTGTCGAGAAAGTAATCTTAGATTTAATAATTTCATATTACAATTAGCTGATAATATTAGAATGTTAAAGTAGCTTGACCAATTCCAGCAAAGTTTTAAAGTATTTAAAAATACAATTCACTCATGATGTGTAAAACCCACTGCATTTAGGTAGGAATAATCGGAGGCCATGTTTTTATGAGATGAAATATTTAGTGGCAGTCTGTACCTAAGATAGATAAACAGGGAGTAGGTCTCAGAGAGAGCCCATCTGAAGTTTTTAAGAACAGGTTAGAAAAACACTATGAGTGATGGTTTATGTGTATCTGATCCTGCCTACTGGCAATGGAGTGGATCAAATAGGCTCCTAAGTTCCAATCTGCTATGGATTCTATTATCAAATGAACTTGGTATGCTTGGCAGGAGTCAAAGCCGTAAGGGTCTGAATCTGATCTAATGTCATGTAGCTGTCTTGAGTGGATGTCTGGTTTACATAAGTATAAATGAGCTCAGAGTTAAGCCCTGTATGTGGGACTTCCAGAAAATCTCGGTATCCATCTAATTTGCTCTGAACACAAGTAGTAATATGCGCACTGCAGTTATTGTGTCTTGAGATAAACACTTTTGAACAGTCTATATTTATCAGATTAATTTAAATTTAATTTATGGATCCAGATCACTGAATGTATCAATAATCCCATGGTTTCCACATCCATAACTGGGTGTTGGTACCAGCAGGGAAAACCTGCATTATTCTTCAGGATGCTGGTTCCTACTCTTTTTGTTCTGAAGGATGTTGACAGATGAATCATTTCCCTCTGCTCTTTTCTTTCTTTAATGGCATATCTAGCTAATTCTTTTTTTGCCTGTTACTTTCTTCTTCTATCCTTTGCTTTTCCTCTCTTACGTTCTTGTGTTATTTTTCTTCCTTTGACTTGAACTGCTTCCACTTTCTTCTCACTTCAAAGCCGTATGCTTTCTGACATTGGCAAAGAAGATCTGCTGATGGCAATGCTCTAGAAACATTGCTGGTCTTGGTGTGAACAGAAAATAATTATACAGCTTAGTTTTTCAGGTTGTGTTAGAGCCAACGCTCTTGTAAAAAGATTCCATTTCTGTATTAGCAACTCACAAAACCACAGCAAAGCAGAGGAGGAAAGGTTGGGACAGGATTCCAGTGCATCCAGAATTTAAATGTGGGTCTGTGATCCATTTTTCCTGTTCGGAAGCTCTCCCCCTAGATCTAAAAAGAGCACTGAACTACAAAATTTAGTTTTATTGGAGCATAAACTAGAACTATGAGCTTCTATCAAGTAACAAAAAAACCCTATCTGCAGAGTAAGACAGAAAAGAATATTTATATGAGTCTTCTCTACATGTTGTATCCTTGCATGAAGTGTCGGCAGGTTTGCTCTTACTTCCAGTAGAGTGCTATGGCCTGATGTGTTGCAGAGACCTCTGCAGAGCATCCTGCATGTCCTTGGAAAAGTGTGAGGGAGGATTTTATCACCTCTGGGGCTCCTTATGGAGTCACTGTTTGCTCTTGCAGCAGGTTTCTCACTTATTGTGTGTGTTGCTTCCTCTCTCTGGCTGCCCGAGACTGCACTCCAAAATATTTTCTGTGCTGAGCAGGTTTATCTGCTCTGGTCTCTCCTTGACCCAGAGGGCAGCAGCCCGTAAAATGGGAACAGGGAGCTTTTCTCCCCGCTGCTCAGCCTCAGCCTTTCGAAGTAACACAGCATACGGTAACTGTGAACAACACAGACCCATCCAGTCCAGTAATTTTCAAGGATCAACGTACCAATTTATAATCCCTACTGAACATTTGGCTTGAGGATTTAAGTGGTCCTGGAGAATCATATTCATCATTCATCTGTCCCAGATTCCTTCGAGCCTGTCATAGCTCTAAGTTACACAGCCAACAAATCGGGAACACTGTCATAGGAATCATTTTCTCAACCTGTGAATTAAAAATTACACGAATCTCTGGCAACTTTCCTGAATTGGTTGACTTTGCATGAGCCTGACTTCTGTAATGTATGTAGAGACATTTCAGAAAAATTGCTGGACTTTGTTCTTTAATGGGGAAGAGTCTTTCTGTATTACCAATAACATTTCAGTCTGGCCATCCACTCCTGAAGTTGGACATGTGATTCATATTGCTGTGTGTCTTGAAATAGCCATAGTGGATGCATATGCATTAAAGTGAAAAACTGCGTATTTTTGACAACTGCAGCCTTTCCTATTAAGAATTTATAAGATAAACGCCTACTATATTTGGAATCTAACCTCCCTTTTTTCTTCCTTGAAGAGGTCAGACTTTAGAACATGTGTGCAGTGAAGTTTCTAATATTTACAGGAGTACTTACAGATGTTTGCATTAAAATATAAGCCATAATAATTCAGTTCATACTAACAGCTAGATTATGTCAAAAGTCATATCCTGTGATATGGAAGGGGGAGAATTGCACAGAAGTGCTTAAGAATCCTCGATTCCCTCCCTTACACTAGACAAGTAGTAACTTGATTGGCAGAAGCTGCAGATTAATACCACCTTTTCACAGGTTCCTTAGCACTCAGTACCACGTTAAACGGTACACAAAACCTTCTCACATTCCCTTTCTGCTGTGTCCCACTTGCTTCAGTGGAAAATATGTGGGCATACGCTGATACTTTTGTATACTGACAGCCCATGAAAGTTCTTACTGACTTATGTCTTGCTGAAACATTCAGTTCAATGGGACTTAGCCTGTCAGTTCTGTCAGTTCAAAAATAGAAGAGGAAGTTTGATAAGAAGCAGAAAAATTGAGTGCAAAAATGAATCAGGAATAGTTTAAGTACCAAGAGGCCAACTGAATTATTTGCAGTAACTGAAATAATTTTTGGAATTTTTTTTATTTTTAAACTGAAATAGGCCAGAGAATTTGTCATTTGAAAAGGTGAGAGAATTTTAAGATGAAAGCTCTATTGAACTATTGTGTGACTTACAAATCGAGCTAATGTGTGGTGTATGAAATAATTTCTATTAAGACGTTATCAGATCTATTCACTTTATATTTGAAGCATATGGGAATATTTAGGAGTAAGACCAGCAAATTCTAGTCCATAGTGGGAGGAACAGTCATAGTATCTGAGTTCAGAAGCGCAACCTGCTCTGATGTTTCTTTTACAATTTAAATGGAAAGGAACACAGGCAAGTACACACACACCAGGACTCATTACCCCCATGTCTGGGGAAGCCATGGGGTTGTGACTGTACTGCATGATGTGGAATTGCAAGCTATACCAGTTGGCACTAACAGGAGGCTAAAGCTCCCATTGCCCTCTTCCAATGAAGTGGTGCTCAAATAAATCTGAGAACTGCATGTTATGTTTATCTCTGAGAGAGCACTACCTTTTTTCTTCTTGCAATAATATTTTTACCCTTTCCTGTGAGAAACTTGAAAAAAAAAAAGATTCTGCCTCAAGCTTCAGAGGAACTTGAAAGTAAATGTGAGTTTGTGTCCCATGATACTTTTAAAGCAAAAGTTCTGCTTTCCATTCTAAGATAGTTGATTGCTAGTTACGTTGTAGAGTCTAGCTGTGAACTTTGGCTTTGCTTTGGCCTACAGTCACAGCATCTAGCTTGTTTCAGCAAAGAATATGCAAAGCTTTCAGCTATATAAATCTCTAGTCTCCAAGGAACCATCTTTCCATATCTGACATTAATGAGGTACACCTGCACAGCGTTTGACTATTACACAGATCTCTGTATCATTACATTTATCAGAGCTATCTGAATCTAGCAATACACCATAACTAAGACAATAAAAAAGGAACAGTTTACTCATTAGGAATGCAAAAGTTTCTGTGTTTGGCTTTCATTCTTCGTAACATCTGTTGTACAGCACTAGGTTTGATCAATGTCTAAATACCTACACAAACACATTTATGAAAACAATAATGCAAATTAAGTTTCCTCTCCAGTACTGTCACTGGAGAGAGGGGAAGACACATAATTTCATATGTAGTCTGAAAGCTGGTAAAAAGAGGTGCTGCATCAACTTTCTGCATTTTCTTTAAATTAAAAGCAATTTATTATCTTTGTTTATTTCACCAAGTAAAACACTATGTTGTTTGATTGAATACGTGTCCATGTGAGAAAGAAATTCAGAAGGGTCAAACATAAATTTTAAAAACACAGAATGAAGACAGGAATGTAAGACTTACGGAGCCAGCTGGTATCTATAACTTCACCTGCTTTCTGTTAGGGTGAATCTCTATCCTAATGCCTGGCTTTAGACTTCTGTTTGGGTAGAAATACTTTAGTATGGAGGAGAGTCATTCTGGTCTAGACCTTGCAGAACTTAATACCAGCTAAACATTTCCAAATTTGGGAAACTGAAAACTAGATCAAAGATCCTCAATGGTGAAGGCAAAACTGGGTTAGAGCTCCACAACAGCACGGGCAAAACTGGGTTTGGGTTCCTGAATAGTGCAAGCAAAGTTCAGTTTTGTGGAGATGTGGTTCTGGCAGGAGTGGTGAAAAGCTGTTGGATGAAAAGCAGTTGGATGGGATCAATGGAAGCTGGAGCAGATAAGGAGGGAGCAAATGAAAAGAGTGCCGAAGAGAACAGGGAAGTTGAGAAGGAGAAAGAGCGAGCAGAAGAGACAGAACTGGTAAAGAATTTGAAAGGGCTAAGAAATCAGGGGTGTTTTAAGGGGTTGTGAAAGGCTATGTAATTGCGTTTCTTACTCTCCTGCCTTCCTGAAAGTATGCAGCCTTCTCTGCCCCTTGCGTCCATGCTCCTTTTTTGGGGGTTCCACAATCTGTTTTCTTCCCAAAACCCAGAATTCCATTTTCTCCACTATACTTCGTTCCTTCTACTCCACAGAGCTTCCTGTACCAGTGAGGATGAGGGAAGGTCAGAAAGCTGTATTTGCTTCTGCTATCCCTGGGAGTGAGGAAGGGGGGCAGAAAGGGACTACTAGAAGAAGCAGTCCATCACTGTAGTAATTGTTGTCCCATAGGAAATAGGTCCCTCCTGTAATGGTATCAAATAGCATCAAATCTGGCTTTCTAGGGCTCCAATGCACGTCAGTTGGGGAACAAGGCTACAGACTTTACCTTCTTCAGCACTGTTACCCAAGATAACTGCCTACTTTGCCTATGAGTAATTAATAATGGATTGCAGAAACTGAATCAGGGGTCAGAGGAGAGCAGAATTTGATCCAAGCCACCGTTCTAGAGAATATTGTTTGTAAGTGCTCTGGAGCACTGCTTATCAGTTGAAATTCTAGAGATGGATACCTGTACAAGGGACTTTAGATCCCACGGAACAAAGGCACATATACTATTTAAATCCACTAAAAAGAAGTTAGAATCACAGATGGAGTCTGTCAGTATTCCTTAACTAACCTTCCAGATTTCATTCAACTTCGGTGACTCCAGCAAAAATATTGCCACAAAGGACTCTTTGGACTATTTTTTTGGGAAAAAAAATCTTTGTAACTGGTTTTGATCCACTCCAAAGAAGGAAAGTGCCTATTTGCCCTGAAAGATTGTTATCATATTGAATGTACTTCTTACAAGAATGACTCCATCAAGGAGTTCATTGAATCAATTGATTTACTGAAGTGCATTGATGAAGTAGAGATTTCATTGTTTTATATCAATGCCGTCTGAATTCAGTGTAGTAACATCGCGTGCAGATTTTTGAAAGATGAGATCAGAAATCAGAATCCCATTTGTCCTTTAATATAGAGCAAAGTAAATGAAAAGTAACCTGGCTTCTTTGAAATTACTATAGAATTTTCATATGTAGGAAGAATTTAGCTTTTAGAGGCTAAAACTGATAACGTTTGGGTTACTTTCACCACTTACTGTTTTACTTGCAAGTGATATAATTACTATTCCTTTTTTCTGCAAACTTCAGAGCTGCAGTGAATCGTAAAGCATTTTTATGCCGTTTTTAAACTTCAGTTCAGTTAATTATTTAAACTCCAAACATATATTATTACCTGACAGCTCCATTCCCCTTGTTTCCTTCTCCAAACTAATGATGTTGTAGTCGCTATTACTTATTCTTCACAGTTCTTTGCACTGATATCACTGGGACAGATTTTGCATAAGAATTTGAAGCTTCACTGGAGTTAATCAAACAGATGTCCGTCAAAGACCAAGATTTGTATTTAAAGGGTAGTATCACTTGTGTGTCAACTAAGAAGTCTTCGTAGAGTACTCTGCATATATTCTTGGCTGTACACGGAAGAGAGATCATGTTTTCCTGTTTTATTTTTACAACCTCATCTTAACAAAATAACCCTGCCTACTTATATGTTCATTCACCGACATTAGTAGGACTTGAAAGGTGCTAATTTCTGTTATGTATTCAGATTTCTATATTTATATTTGAGCAGTTTGTATATACTTTTAAGAATTAGAATATGAAAAATATTGAGACTTCTGTGGCCTATACTCAGACTCCTTTGAGATAAACCTCTTGATGTAGTTTCAGTGCATATCCTAACTATAATACTGGGAAGGACTAAATTGTTTTAATTTTATTGTTGCTGAAACAAGTTTTAATAGATTTTCCCTCATTTTGCATATAACAGTTTACAGTATCTGCTGACCCTATTATTAGCTGCGATTTTTCTGTTTACATCTATGCATTAAAAAAATTCACACAAAAATACCAACACAAAACCTAAAACTGATATTGCTTGAGAGGCAAGGATGACTATTTTACATATAAATTACTATGGGAATAAGTAAATAAGTTACATTTCTGTAGAAAAATAGATAACATGTTCAAATGGAAATGTAAATGTCAGTGTACACTGCTGCTTTTTGCAATGTGTTCTACTTAAAGAAAGAAATAAAGAAATGCCAGGCTGTGTGAACCATCAGGGAATTGCTGTAGTGCTGGATTGCTTTTGAAGAATAATGTAGGTTGACACTGGAAAGCAGCATATTCTCCTTTTATTTCTTTATACTTATCCTCGCCTCTCACCTTTTTTCAACATGATTTATGTCATTGTTGTCACTTGCAACAATTTTGTTTATTTGCCTTTGCTTGTGCTCCAGACATATTTTTTCAAAGGATAAACAGTCTGCATTCCCCTTTTATTATGTGCTTGAACTGGTGTGAAATTAGGGGTAGGAACACCATCTTTATCTCTTGAAGATTCCCGTCTTCCAGAGAAGTCCCTTCAACAATGTTTCTGACTCTTTTCTGCACTTTGGACCACTTGACTTCCACAAAATGGATAGAAAACACAGAGAACTGACTCAACACGCTGATGGTATCCTCTTGACATTTTAAAAATAATATTTTTGCCTCTTTCTTAAGCTAGCTATGTGGAAGACAGTCATCTTCAGGAAGTAATGAAGTAGCTGAGGGCATAAGCAAATAAGCTAGGGAAGTGTAACCAGGGAACTTAAGTATGTTTGCACTCACTTTACACCCAAGTGCTAAGTACTGGCCTATAGCCATGAGTAATGGTCTGAATGTCATTTATTTATATGTTCCTTTCTCAGACTGCCTTTAATTTTATAGTCTCATTCTTCCTTCCTTGTCTGTATTGACAAACCGCTATGGCATCTGTGGGAGTGGACAGGAGCCCGCAGAGAGACAATGTATGGCTCCAGGCTCGCTGCCAAGGTGGATCACAATTACAGTTATTTCCAGTTGAAGGTTCGGGTTTCCCGCCTCCACAGGTAATAACCAGAAGAGCGAGTTCCCTGCCATGTGGCACATCCAAAATACACACAGACACTTGAACTGACAGCAGAGCCAGTAATACACATTCACTCTACTCCAAAGTAATAAGGTAGCTTCTGCATTTTAAGTCTCGGTCTGTAGGCTAAGTGTAACTTTTTCTGACATATCAAGTGCTTTGAAACTAAGTAGTTCTGTTTACTCCTGTAGAATTTTTATATCACAGATTTCATACTAGGTTAAAGAAAAAATTGAGGTACTTCTGAAAAGTTCTTGTTTCATTTGTGTTAAACAAAATTGTCAACAGAGACAGTCACAATTTTTTTTTTTTTGGTGAACTAGAAGCCAGTGAAATGTCGGCCATAAAAAAAAAAAAAATATCCCAAAGAGCACATGAATCCAGCAATAAAACTGTTTCTAATCAGGCAGCAGAGCACATGGCACAAGCCAAAACTCTACTCCAGCAACTATTTGCAACCTCTGCAACACTCAGGAGACTGCTGCTATGTTACAGCCTCCCTTTCCTGGTAATGTGATCCACAGAATGCATATCAGAAAATCAAAAGTTAGACAAAATTATGTTACACCACTTCTATTAAAAATGTGATTGCTTTGGTCAGGGGTCTGTAAGAGGAATTTGTCCAACACTTGTGACTGGCCAGGTCTTGATGAGGGATTATTTTCAGTAATCAGCTTAAAAGGCAAATAAAGTGGGTCTGAGTATTGAAGAGTGCCAATGAACATAGCTGACAAAATAAAGCTACAAACCAAGTGACAGGAGAGGTATCTCCTGTGTGAAATTACTAGATCTCTCTGTCAGCAAAATTCTGAGGGCTGTTCAGCAAAATAATGCCTAGCTGCTAGTCACCATTCATGGAGATCGTTTTTAATTCAATTTGTCCCTTTGAATTAGAGGAGTGCTCCTTTAACGTTCTCATTAGCCTGACAAACCAGGTATTGCCCCTCTCTTATCCAGAACAAGTTCTGATGCCATGGGTACACAGCTTTCTACTATCACTGCATGAGATACAAATATCTTACAAATATTATAATTCTATAGGAATATAGATTATAATTATATAGGAAAATTCAATATGAAATTGGTAGCTGTGTGCTTAAGGAGCTGTTCAGCTGCGGTTTATCCAGTTCAGTCATTTTTCTTTAGGTAGCCTACTGAAAAGCGGTATAGTATTCATTGGTATAGTGTTCATATTTTTATCACAGATTAAAAATGTAATTAATTAAATTAATATTAATTTGTACTGCAGCTCTTTCCATCTGTTGAACTTAAGGAGTATTAAAGCGTATTCCCTGGGTCAGTCTGTGTAGCACTGGAGATAGTGTCTTGAATTTCAAACATAACAACCCTGATGGGAATATTTGGATTTCTCTTTGATTTCAACCTCCTGTTTTAAATAGTAAATTTCTCCGGTAATCTATGTGCAGCATTCTCTCAGCATGTTGAAAGTATTATTAATTAAATGTTTGTAGAAGATTCTGTTTAAGAACCGACAGAATATCAGCAGCATGACTTTAATCTCCTCCCAAGCTTTTGTATATCTATCCTCCACAAATTCGTTCCCCTTTTTTTCTCGTATCATGCACCAGATTTTATTATGCATTCATTATACTCCTGAAAAATAATAAATATTGTATCACCAGCATTTAAATAGGGCTTATGAGCAGAATAAATTAATTTCAAAGATGTCTTTAAAAAAATTTAAATGTTTCTCTTCAGGAATACATAATGTATAATAGAGGCAGATATAATAGCAAATTAAATACATTGGGATAATTAACAAAGTAAAAATAAATTACACTATATTCAGAATTATATGTCAGTAAAAGGTTTTGCCAATTCATTTCCTCACTTAAATTTAGCTTTGTCGTCTCAGCTCATTTATTAAATTTTGTTTTTTCTGGCATCTGTTAGTTAAGAACATAGACCTCAACGATAGCAGATTCAGGAAAACCTCATGTTCACATGCCACTGACTGCAAAAATGCTCATGCTTTATTTGGATTTTTTTCAGTCACAAGACACTAAAAGAAATTGTCATAGATGCCATTTTCAACAATGATTGAATTTTTTTTTGCGAGGGGAGGGAATGGACTGTTAAAATATCCCCATTCTTTAAGTCACATATAAGATCATCATCATTTTGCTTTATTACTTGGGAAGGAGATTTGGGAGTATATTTCTATTGTTCAATTTATATTGTAATCATTCCATTAATCTGCTTTTGACACAAATTATATCATAAGTTGTATCCTGCCTGTATCCTTATACTCTCTTTTACCATGAGTTTTTTGAATTCCCAAAGTGCTTTTAAAAATAGGCTATGTAAAGATATTATCTCAGTGACCTTAGTACCAACCAAATTCTTATTTTCACTATGATCTACCGAATACTGTCATGACTATACTGTCACATGGCTTCCCTTAGAGTGATATCATGTGAAAAGTGTTTCAGTTTTTTGTTTTCCACAGAGTAAGTGCTCCAATTTATTTCATAAAAAATTATAACAAGATACTACACCCTTCTGCAGGACGGCAGCTGCCACTCTTTGAAGTCTGCTCCAATTAAAAGAGACGTTTTACTCCTTTGTTGTATATGAAAGCTGCCAAAAAAGTATATAAAAATTAAAATTTCCATATACAAATACAGAACATTCTTTATTTTTAAGTGCTTTGCTATCCCTAATCTAAGAGCACAAGTAACATACTTATAAATGTAAAATACAGTTGAAACAGTCTTAAAAGACACAGAGCAAATACATCTGAAAACAAAAGGCACAAGAAATATCTCAATCTTAAATTGGCTCTCTCTTACGAAGACATTTCTATATAATGTGATTCCCCTGATTCTACGCACCAGTTTCAGTGAATTTGAAATGATGCATAATGCAAGCTCCTTAAGTGATTACCATTATTAAAAGTAAAGTACTTTCATAGTTTTATACCCTCAAATGAAAATAAAATGAAAATTGGAAAGCAAACAGAACACTTGAAAGATGAAAAAACTTTGTGTGAATTAGAATTATTGTGTACTAGTGTGTGTGCTATGAGTAACATCCCATTAGATAACTGCACGCCCTCCATTGTAATTAATCAACCTCAGTAACCCATGACTATTTTCAGCGATGACTACATAAAGACTAATGTTATTCTCAACAGATAAGTTTCATTTGTTTTACTATCAGCCAAATCTATGTACTGCAGTGCCTGGCAGTGCACTTTTGCAAAAATGTTAGCTTTCTTTTTACTCCTGTTAGGGTTGTCTGCTTGACCCAACAGAGAGCAGCAGATGGGTGCAATACTACCTGCTGCTGTACCAACAGAACAGCTTGGGGTGTTTCAGATGGGAAGAATCACTTGCCTCAACCTTCTGGCTTATTAATTCTGTAGGTATTGGGCTGTGTGAATAGTTGGTTCTATGTTGGATTGTAGCTGGATTGTAGTTTCCCAGTGAATATTTACTGATATTGCAAAAAAACCCACCTCCAGGACAGTTAAAAACAAGGTTGTCTCCATACTGTTGCGATGCTTTTCTTGATCAGGAACATCAAAAGCTTCTTATTTCCATTTTCCTTTATAAAGGTAGAAGCTGAATGAAGAAACAAGCATGGTACCTCAGCTAAAAGACAGACCAATGCCAGAGGCACCACTGTGATTTTTTTCCAGAGACTTTTGCTCTGTCCCTGAAACGGAGTACTCGCAATAGAACGGTAAGTGGCAAAATACTAATAATAACACAGAGCTCTTTGAACAGAAGCTCGCTGGCTTGCTGGAGGGCAGCTTGCATACTCTAGTACAGACTTTTACCTAGCATGGTGTCAATGCATATTTATGCTCTCTCACTTACATTTTCCAGTCATAACTTATGTAGCTCTACCTTGTTACTGCAGCTGTGCTACCACTTGCAGAGGTTCTGTGATTGAAACTTGACTACAACAGAGTCTGTGCTGTTTCTTCTGTGTGGGTGTATCACTAACTCAGTCAATTCATCTGACCCTATTCAGGAAACAGATGAAAAACTCTTCACTGTAGGAAAGTGCTGACGGCCTGAACAGAGGGATTTATGAAAAGTTCACATAACCAGGTTTTCAGGGTGAAAAAGCAGAATTTTTTGGGTGGCCTGATCCTTCATTTTTCACTGATGAATATATTTGCTTTGAAGTAAATGGGGATAGCTCATAAGAGTAAGAAATACTTCAATGAATAAAGGTCCTGTGACTTTAATACAGAAATTATAGGAGATTGTAATATTGGATTAGAGATTTTATTTAGTCATCAGTGAGGCTGAAATTTACTGAAGAAGGTAAATTTTATTTATGAGTTGGGTTCCTGGAACACAGCCTGTATGTGCCTTCTCTGTATAGTTCTCTTCCTAAATTCTCAGTCTGTCTCTGTTGACATCAACTGAATATCAGTGAGACTATGCTGATTTACTTAAACTGAGGATATGACCCTTTTTACCCTCTCCTTTGAGCTGCTAGCTAAGTTCCTGTACTTGCTAAAACACTTCTTTCTCCTTGTATCCCCTTCTTTTGCTCCCTGCCCAGTAAAGCGCCATTTGCTGTGAACCAGAATGTCTACACATCTACCAGTTGGTTTGCACCAAGGAAGAAACTTCGATATTTTGCTCCTCTGAGCACTATAAATGGTGTGATAGTATTTTGACCTATGCAATACTGTAATGAGTAATTATTTGTATTTTTCCCTTAAATGTTGCCTGAAGGGTTGTTATTTTACTCAGTTTATAAGCTGAAGTAAAGCCAAACCCTCAGCAAGTAAGTGGTTTCTGCTTATTTGTGTATGAGGTATCACTCAGGCTTAATTCATTTCAGTATGGAAATCTTAAATTGATACTTCAGCAGAGAGAAAGCTTGTTATTAAGTAGACTGAAAATAATGGCATGATGAATTTGAAGTTCCCTGGGAATGTTATTTCCTGTTACTTTTGGGGAATGGTTATTTTAAGGAGTTAATGGAAGTTGCACTTATCCAGAAGTAGAATTCAGCCCTAAAATTTAATAATTTGTCCAAACTTCAAAAATTATCGTGCTGTAGTTGAGAAAAAACAAACACTTCTTCCAGTATGATCCCTATGTCTAAACTTCTGAAACATGTCTGTTTTGTTTACCTGTTCTGTAATTAAACTTTGTACCACTGTAGCCATTTTCAGAAGTTGCTCTTACTAGCTATAGAAAATTTTGCACCAGAAAATCATTAATAAAAGAAAGAATCTTTTAGTACAACTTAGACTAAAAATAGTCTATATTTTCAAGTAGTTATCATGATGATACTGAAACACTATATTTCTATTTGGCACACTGCTATTAAATCTAGTCTTCCTGTCTCAGTGTAATAGTTAGACCTTCTTACTCTATGTAGCTTTTCTTGCTTTCACATCAGCCAGTATGTGACATATATTTTCTTTTACTGTTTAGTAAATATTTACGTCGTTTTAGATCACAAACAGATAATGAATTCAGAATTGATGGCTCCACCTGTTGGTGAAAATACAAACTTTAAACTGAACCTAGAAATCGACATAATGGTAACTGTAGGGTGGCCAAAAATAACTAATATTATTTACTTTATTTTTTGTATTATATTCAGATTACAAATTTATTTTAAATTTACAAATTAGACATGCTACAAGAGGACCACAATATTTTAGTAAATATTCCTTCTTATGTTAGCATGATGACATGTATTCCATGGTAATTCTCCCCTTTTTGCTGCTTATTATTAGCAGCAAGTAAAAAAAAATTGTGTAGAATAAATTCAAAATTACATTAAAGTCAGCGGGTTTCATCTTTGTACTGGAATGGAGCTGGGGAGAAGCATTCATGCATGCAGGCAGAAAACTTGGTGAAGAGCTATTCTGTTGATGAGTAAGTAGAGGAATTAGACTTTGCTTTATAAAACAACTCAGACTAATTTGGCCCCAACAACAGAAGGTCAGAAAACTTGTTAAGGCTGTTGTCTTGATTTAACTCAAAGGAGCAACGTCAATATGCCCAGAAAGCACTTAGCTGAGGTGCAGGCAGAGGGAAAGAGATGCACCTCTTCTAGGAGTGTAAGCAGGTTGCTGAAGTTCTGAAATACGAGTCAGTGTCTTGTAATAACCAAAATTGAATTGATATGATTTTTGTTATAAAACTGTAATCCTGCAAAATTCTTCCCAAACTGATTGAAACTGGGATTAAAACTTAAGACTGAAAAGAAAGGCACACTTACACTCGTCCAGTTTATTATTCTTGCCTTTTAAAAGCAGAAGGGCATAGCAAAATATCATTGTGCAATATCTATGATAACTTCCTGCAGAATGTGATTTTTGTGGCTTTGAACAGCTAGTTTGACTGTAAGGACCTTGAAAAGACTAAATCTTTCTCCTTCCTCCTTGTTTGAATTTCTCAGGCAGCTGAGAATTCTTCTTTTGAGGCTGAATTTCTGAGAGATGTGGATCAAGTCTGTTGCTGCTATACCACATGGTTCTGGCCTCCTGGCTCAGCAGCAAAAAGTGCAAAAGTCATAAAACTACTGCTATCATGATCCTCACCTAGCAGAATGGCTTTTGAAATTAGAGCCAACTTGAGGCAGTTTTACTTACATAGGAGGGGTAATTCCCCCTCTCCCCACAATGTACATGTCTGTGCAATCTTGTTCTCCTTCAGTGCCTTCAAAAAGCTGGGATTCTCTAAAGGTCTTGTTCCATGTTTCTAGAAGTCTGGAAAACTAATGGGGTGAATTTCCTGTGCTACACAGCCACAACAGGATGTTCAGCTCTATAAATTTAAACTGAATGTCTGTATTGCCCAGAAACACATCATCTAGATTAACAATTCAATGAACCAATCAAAAATGCACTGGAAGATCCTAAAGATGATGTAATTTTAAAGCAACTTTCGTAAATCATGGTTGACCAGAACATTTTCCCAATAGTTCAGTAACTGTGAACCTCAAATGAGAAGGAAGCTTGCTATCCTTGGAATATAAAAACAAGGGTTTGTGTTTTCTACTTGAGCTCTTGCCTGCAGTAGGTAAAGACTGATGAAGTTGTTTTGCAAAATAACTTCAACTTCGTGATTAGGTGCAGAACTGCTGCAACAAAATGAGCCTTTACTGCTACTGTGTTTTCTGACATTGCCATGCGCTAATGAATTTCCATCTGCCTAACACCCAAACTCAGGAGTCCTGCTGCAGTCTTCACATCTTGGGCCTCCCAGGAGTAATGCAGCATGGGGCTGCCTCCAGGCAGCAGTCAGACCTTTCCATTGCTTTTGCAATTCACTTACCCTGATCTCAGCTCAGATACATTACCAGGTTTATAGCACACTTCTGCGCATTTTCCCAGCTGGTTTTACTGAGGCATAGGTAGGTCAAATAACTTGATGCAAGGTCATATGGAAAAGTTTACTGATGATTCAGGAGGGTTTAGAAATACTCCTTGTCATAAGATAGTCCATCAAATGTTTTTTCTCTTTTAGTACATACTGATTTAAGCAAAAAAAAAAAAAACTGGAGAATTTGTTGTCAGTGACTTGTTCTGCTAATCTTTAGCATTCGCAGTTCTGAAGTGCACACTACTGGTCTTGCTCTAAGTTGTTGAACATATCTTGATAATGCTGCAAGACAGTTTATTGCAAATTTGTAGTCTTCAAATGGTCTATGTAATAGAGCGAGAGAGTATTCAAAAGAGACATAGGTATGCTGTCCTTACTAGTGTTTCATTGCAATGCCGAGGAAGACTTCAGTGACAGTAGAAGACAAAGAAACCTAGAAAAAACCCTTACAAGAGGGAACTGAGTACGTGTGTTCAAGACTAGCCCACTTATTATCTTTTTGTAATCCTAAGAGCTGAAAATACTTGCAGAGGCTGAGATTTAACTGATGAGCTAAAAACAAATGAAAGCAATGAAGCTCTTTTACCTGATGTTGTTTGGGTTTGATTTAGACGTATGTTTTAGATTTATTGGTAGATTAAGCAGTATCTCCTAGACCAGATATGTTTCTAAACTCTTCTGTGTCCTAGAGAATATCTTACTCAGTCACTTTCATGTATTTGATCTAGCCTGAAACTTTAAGAATGCTCACCTTTGGGAACAAAGGAAGTATGTAGTCAGAAAACAAGCAGCTAACTGCAAAATTACATCCTTATTTACTCAGGGAATTATCTTCTTTTATTGCCTGCTAAAGCAGATTTAAAACCCCATTTGTCCAAGTAGCTCTCCTAACTGAATTATTCTCATTGATGTCCCCTATTTTTACTGATAAGAAAATTAACCTGGAGGCTACTTCAGATGAATATCATTTTCACATTATAATAATTAAAATCTTCCATTCAGTTTGCTCACAAACAGCAATGATTTAAGTGGAATTATTGAAAAAGAAGATCTTTTGAGTAAGCACTAACAATTACAGGGAATAAGAAATTGCTCCTTTTCTGCTAACAGATTTTTCTCATGACTTAAGATTTTTCCAAGGGTGGGCACATTTCCTTTTATTCTCCTACATTTCTCTGTATATGTGCTGCGCATTCTTCAGTGTGAAAGTTCTAAGGGGCCTCAGGGACTTTCATGTCACAGATAAATATGTTTTACACCTCTTTCTGTAAGAATAGCCCACCGTGATAACCTCTTGCTATTTTCTCTAATAATTGGTCAAATTTGAGGAGCGTTTCCCCTCCTGGCTAGCAAGTAACATGTTTACAGTAAAGCTGAACTGAAGGGAAAAGGATGATCCCTTTAAATCCTCTGTGTGTGTGTGTTTGGGGTTTTTTGTTTGTTTGTGGTTTGTTTTCTTGTTTGCTTATTTGTTTTTTGTTTTTTGTTTTTAATCCAGCTATTCGTGACTTTTTCTTATGGTGAAGACAACAGTGTGAACTTTTATTCCCTCATATGCCATGTAAATGAAAGTTCTTTGCTATTTGAATACTTCCTTTTGTAAAATCAAGTCTATGTAATCTGTGATGTTTTCTTCTCAGTCAGGTCATCTCAATCAAGCTGTATCTCAGCCGCAGTCTCAGTCTTAGTTCTATCAGAGCTGGCAAAACTGAGATCGTTTTCAGATGAGAAAAGGGACTGAGTTGCTGGACTTGGGTAAAAGACTTTGGGTTTCCTGCTGCCAAGGAGAAGAAGAGACTGGGGGAAAGCGACTGCCACTGCTGGAAGGGTCTGTTCCTTTTTCTTGGCTGTAGAGACTTCTGCACATGCTTTATAGAATCATAGAACGGTTTAGGTTGGATGAGACCTTGAAGATAATCTAGTTCCAAACCCCCTGCCATGGGCAGGATCACCTCCCACTTGATGAGGTTGCTTTCATCCACCCTCTGTCAGGCCACCAGCAATTAAGCTGGTTTTCCAAAGCAGAGAGATCAGAACTATTTTGCTGTCCCTGTTAGTCAGCAACTCCTTATATATCTACGACTAGAATTAGACTTGGTTAATCTAAAAGTATCAGTTAGGAAACATTTATCAGAATCTGTTGTGTACTGCCTCAACGTTCCTTTCCAAAGCTTGCCTAATTAGAAGCAGTGTGCTAAACTCCTCTTTGTGGTACCATCAGAAAAGTCTTTCCTTGAGGCAACATAAGTAAGAGTTATGGAATACAATATTGAATACTACGTTGACCTAACAATCCAAAATGAATATTCAAAATGAGCAATCACTGACATATTGTAACCCTGTCTGCACCTCACCACATAGTTTCCAGATCATAGCATCTGTTTTAGTAAAGGGGAAATAAAAGCAGTAAAGATGTTGATGTTGCTAGTGTGAACAGATCCAACTTCAGCAGCAAAAAGCAGCTTGCACTAAGCAAGAAATAATCCTTATTTATCTGTTTTACAGAACCACTTTTCAGAGAGGAACCACGCTTTATTTTTTTTCCATTTGTTTTAGTACTACATGTTTTTGCTTCAGTTGACATTGGCAAATGTGGCTGGGTGTATTGGCAAAGTTGTGCTAATCAATCACCATTAAGACAATGATTTTCAGCTGAGGAACAGGAAATTTTGGGTAATTATGACGCTGATAACCATCACCACCAACAACAAAGAATGTAAAAGCCACCACAAGGCTTTCAGGACAGAAAATGGAACTGATGCCTCTCTGTCACATATTACAGTTTATAATATCTGCTGAGCAGAGATTTTTACCTGATTCTTTTTACATTTTTTTTTTTTTTGCAGAAGCTGTGTTAATTATTACAGCTGTATTAACACCAGAGGCAATCAAACTGACCCTTTGGTGGGTGTGGCCCCACATTGTTTTCTGTGGCTTAAAACAAAACAGTGAAAGACATTCCCTTTTGCTAATTTTCCAATGTGTTTCTGGGAAATCAGACCATGAAGTTTGCCTCAAGAAATTGTTTCGATGTGGCTAAGACCCTTGTTTACGTGTTCTCAATTAAGGAACCCTTAATAAGCTGTTCCATTTGCACATGGATTGCCCAGAGAGGGTATTTTTACCCTCTTTGGGAAACTTTGGCAGTAGGTAATGTATTAAATCATTGGTTTATAGTTCAAGGGTAAAACTCTATTGGAACTGAAAGATCTGATATTCAAAAAATGTGTATGTTTAACTCCAATTTTGCTTTGTTTTAAACTTAAGTTTTTAGTCTTATTGAGAAATGAGTGCCAGTGTTAGTTTTGTTACTTTTGGACACATTAGAAAAAATTAAATCGAACGTTTATTGGAGCTTTGGTATAAAATGTTTGAGATCCCTAGGAAAGAGATCTGAAGTATTCTCAGTGGGTATTTCTGTGGTACTATTCTTAGGAGCAGACATTGAATTAGTTGCCTTTGATGTTGGTGTTGTCTGTTTATCCTTGAATCAGTTCTGCAAGTTTAGATTTCCTTCTTATACCATCAGTGTGCAGTGTGTCTGCAGCTCAGCTGATATCCTTTAACAGAGTATTTTACTATTCTGCCCACAATGGCATCAGTTACAAAGCAGACATTGGTCCAGTAATGACGTGACTGGCAACTTACTAGAGCAAGGCATTAAAATATCCATCTGCTTTTGATTGCTTGCAGGATGTTCTTCATCTGAACTAGGGAATAGGCACTCATTTTTAGTTTTGAATTGTCCATTTACTGCTGTGGGGGAAGCTGCCATCCCTGACTGAAAACTGGAGTCAGCCCATGAGGAACCAAGAAACAGATGAGGGATGGACAAATTGAAGGATTAAATCCTTTCCTTCTCCTTGCAACACAGGGTGAAAATCCCCTGGAAGTTAACTCAGACCAGTCTGTATTAGCTTCAGCGCGGAGCTGCTTTCCTACTTAGCGATGTTGCTGCAGGAGCTGCGGCGCATCTGAGACGACAGTGATACGGGCCCAAAATTGGTAACAGTGACTGAAGGCTCTGCACAACACAGGCTGGTATCTGGCCCCTAGTGGATAAGCATGTATGTTAAACTCTGGGAGCAGGAGCTCCTGGAATGAATTAGTCCCCTGTCTAAGCTACAGCAGAATTAATTTTGGAAGGCTCTCTTCACTTTCCTTACCGTGCACATGGTTACTTTTGTTCAATGTAGTGTGTTAATTCCCTCTCCTCCCTTCTGCGTAGTGCCAATGTGGCGTTTAGGTTATCAAACCAAGTTAGCCCATGGGAAGTTTATCTAAGCTGTGGTTTGCATTTTGGTTTTTTGTGATGTCTGGAATTGGTGGAGATAAAGCATGGGCTTTATTTTCTGGACTTCATTTTACTTGGGTGACTTTTGGCAGTCTGGATCTACATACTTAATTGTCTAGCTCTTAAAAATACATTTTTTAAGGGAACATTTAGGAATGCTAGCTTAATAGCTATAAGATTTCTGTGTAGAATAGTCAGGAAAGAAAAAAAAACCCACACAGCTTTTTTTTTTCTTTTGTAAGAACAACGATTTTCTAAAATGAAGTAATACTGATGATGTAGGACCACCAGAGGGCACTCTGGCTCTTTGAGTGCTCTTTAGTCAACTTTTACTGGTAAGGACTGTAAAATGATAATAAAACCTTAAGAGGAAAAATACTGATTTATTTCTTGTGGAAGAAATTACAAATAGGTATCACTTTTCTTGCTTATCAATAGTCTTCTCACTATCTTGGTATTAACTATGCACGAAGATATCACTGGTTTAGGAATGCACTTGTAAAATATTAAAATGGGAAGATGCAGCATGCATCTTTTCTGACAGTTAGTTTTTGGAGATGATTTGAAACCAAAAGACTTTTCCAGTATATCAGATAATTTTCTTAACATTGTAAGTCTGATAATTCTATCAAGTAAAATACACGCAAACAACAGGTTGGGTGGTGGTGTTTTGTTTTTTTTTTTTCCTTTAAAGACATCTGCCAGTAAGCTCTGATTACTTCACTCAAAAAGCAGCCCATCTGAGTTAACAGAGAATGGTGTTTAGGATTTGCCTCCATACGTATTTGGCCATGTTATCATTTTTATAGAAGTAACGTATTAACTGAGAGATCAGAAATGAATACATCAAATGTTCATCCTTGTGCTTTTGTTCCTGTAAGTTTCTATAGGGATGATTTTTGTTGGAGCTGGTGATATGCTGAACACTGATCACAATTAGTTTCTTCTAATGAAAAGGGTACTGTAATAATGAACCTTTTATAGCCTTTCTCAATTTGTCTCAGTTTGTCTCTGTTTTTAGACCTGGTATGGACCCTTCTGAAGAAATTTTGCTAACAGTGCTTTCCTTCTGCGAGTTAAACCTGACCAGATTCCCCAATAATAAAACTTTTGACTTTTTTCTTCCTCTGTTTTGCAGTTCCCCTCTGTCATTTAAGTGAAGGCAGCTGATTGTTTGGAGTTGACTAAATGATAAAGAAATGTCCCTATTTCATGTGCCTTTGACCACTGTAACTTAAGAAGTGATTGTAATAAGATCACCACAATCTCATAGCCAAAAAGTCACATAGCTGGAGTGTATGACACATGTTATTTGGCTGTTCCTTCCTTTAAGCAGAGCATTGCCTACACGACAAACAAAGACGGTCTCGGTAACAAATCCCCAGTTGTTGCATGCAGTCTTAGCTTCTCTTAGTGAGATTCTGACAGGCAGAAGACTCTCAGGCAGTTTCTGACTCAGCCCCAGATCCCATCTTTTGCAGATTATAGGCTCTCTTCCTGGCCAGTCACCAAGAAATCCTTCCCTACAAGCCTGATTCCTATTACTAGCACAGGGGGGCAGAGCCCAGAGCACTTTGTTAACCCGTCCTTGGCCAGAGTGTGGTTTGCACATTCCAACACCTTGGTTTATTTTCTTTCAAAACTTGTGATTAGGAGTATGCACATCTCTGCCTTCACACATATCAAATGGATACAGCCAAATGACAGGAAGTTTTCTTTACCTTTTTTTGAAAGCACAGAGAATTGCAGTTTTTGGCAGTGGCAGAAAGTTAGAATAGCTACTTGTTGAAGAACTGGTTAAAATATACTGTCAGTGTCTTAAGTTCACAAAACACTGAGTAGGAACTGTGGGGTTGGGGGGAAGGAGTGTTTTCATGGTCTGCGGAGGGCTGGCAGTTTGAAGTTATTCCCTCTGCAAAATATGGCAATATTTGTAAGCTACTCCAGATCACTTACTGGAATGTAAAGTCAGCAAAATTCTGCCCTTTAGAAAATGATTGTACAGTGGGACCCCTGTAGAGGAAGTATTTTGTGCCTCAATAAGACAGTATGTTCAGTGAGGTAGTTGCTTTAGTGGTGCTCCTTAAGGCATGAATTGTGGCATATTTCCCTACTTTCTGTTCCTTCCTTGTACAAGAGCCTATGTCCTGAGCTGCTTCTCTTTATTGTCATGGCTGATCCATACACAGTGTGGGGAAGGTTGTTATTTCACAGCATGATTCAGTGTTTTTACCATTTGGGAAAAGTCGTGCCTCCTTCTCAAATTTGGTCTCCTCCCCAATATTGACTGGCAGCCAGGAATCATGGTCAAGACTTGGATTCAAAACTTCAAAGCTGCAAATTAAAGATCAGAGCCAACCTAACAGCTGGTATCTAAACTGGCATCCAAAGCACTGAGGATCCAAACCAGCTACTGTGCACAGCACACAGCTGCCTAGAACTAGGGGAAAAGATAAAGACAGGGTGAATGCTAAATTTGGACCATCATATGGTTCAATCTGGGCTTCGAGGAGGTTTCTCCACCTACTTGGGACCTTCACTCAGAACTGCTGTCTTTGGGGATGACATTTTGGCCATTTGTAGTTTGTGGCTGAAGCACTTGGCCAGGATGTATGGAGACTGGTTCAGTTCCTTTGTCTGCCTGTGAGAATTCAAACTTCTCACCCACATGCCTCAGTTCTTTTCCGTGTTCCGGTCCTGTTCCTGTCTTTTATCCAATGACTGTTTCGTGCAAAATACAGAAGACCATCTGGCAACAAATGCAGTCTCTTCTTGAGCTCTGCTAATTGTGCCAGATGCCTTCCATGGATTCTCCAAACCACAGTAGTTTTAGTTCTCAAAATTCTGATGATACGTAAAGATAGCAGAAAGTAATATAATGTGGTAAATTGCTTTTTGGAGTGATTTCATGGAATACAGAATACTTAAAGATATAAAATGTAATAAAAACATGTGTCAGACAAACGAGAACACAGGAAATCTGAGGTAATTTCCCTTTGGGATACTGAAAACGTTATGGGCTATGTGGCTGCAGCATTCCCCAGAAGGCTACAGTGGCATTTGTGGAACCACTTCTTGGTGTTCTCTTAATTCACACTGCATTGTCTTTTTTTGGTGTTGAACACCTTTGCTTTTTCTCCAACACTAGGTGAAATAAACCTGTAAAGAATTCTTGGAGGAGTAATGTCCTGTACAATACTTGAAAGGTTGGCTGTGAGAGAAGTTCCAATTGATATGTATTTGACTCACACTTGAGGACTCATATTCTGGTAACTAGGTCACTTTGGCATCAATCTTCTGAAACTGTGACAGTTTTTGTGGCTTCTCTGTTCAGTCTCACACTCAACAACTTATATCCTGTATATACATGCCAAACATCTGTGCCTATTACTTTTCTTTGTGTTATTTTGAAAATCTTCCAGTTCTTGACACTAGCGTGGCAGCAGGGAATCTGGTGAGATCAATTAGTATTCCAGCTATTGGATAAGGACTCTTGACCAAAAATAGCCCCAACCACTGCTAGTTCAGGTTCATAAATATTGAAAGCATAGTATTGTTCAAAATATTAGGAAGTGTAATCAACGTTGTGGTTATAGCTAAGGTACTGGAATAAGCAGCAAATACTGGCTGCTGCTTTGAGGCTACTGAAGACTCTGTTGCTTTTCACATCTTCAGTTACCGATAAGAAAGACACAGGATAACTTGGGATGAAGGCCACAAAGCAGCTGAACTAAATCTGTATATATAGAGGATTATACAAGCTCAAAATGTTTAAATGTGACTTTCAAAGGCATCTTTTCCATGCTTCCTGAAGCTCCGTCCTTTCTTTCATCACAGGAGGAAAGGAATGCAATCTTAGTCATCTGTAGTCAGAACACAATTATACTTACAATCCTGGGAGATAAATATGGCTCAGGACCTCTTGTAATAGGGGCTGAAGCCATGTATTATTCTTAGGAAGAGAAGCAGTGTCAAGGACCATCAGTGAAATGTGTAGATACCTTTGTAAGACTTCCAAATTTCAGCAAAATTGTTATACCCTGAATAATGGTAGATTCAGGCTTTGCCAAAATGCAGCTGGGCGAATCTGTTACTTCCCATATGGAAAGCAACTGTTCAAGTAAGTTATATAATTATACATTATAACATTGCTTCTGTCCAAAACCTAGGGCTGTTGCAGACATAAGCCAAGATTTTTTTCTTTTCTTGCTATAACTAGATTATTATTTTTTTTTGTTATTCAGTTAAAGCCATAAGGGAGTAAACAATTCCATTCTTTTCTCTTTCCACCCTCACCATTCCCATATCTGATGATTTACCATTCACTATTCTGGAACATGAGTTGGCAGTTTTGGCCTTGCTGCTGTATGTTGGTTTCCTGGACTTGAGACTAATGAAACAAAAAGCATTTTTCTATTGTAGTAAGCCCTGATTTCTCCACCCCTCACTTCCAAATGTGGGTTCTGATGTTGATACCATGACTTAAAGGAGTCAACATAAATAAAAGAAAGCAACTTGGAAAATAAACAGACCTTCCCCTAGTTTTGAATAACAAACACTAACGATATTCAGCACTTAGTGCTTGTCTTTTTAGCCCTTTACAATTACTTGCCTTATACAGCAGTGGTGTTAAAAACTGATACCTCCGAAAGTGTGGAAAAAAAAAAAAGTCTGTATTTAGAATTGTAGCCTAATTAACATGGAGCTGTACTAGGTGTGGTAACCTGAGAAGGCAGTTAACCCTGCAGGACCTGTTCGTTCTCTTGCCAAGGTATCTGCACTGCTTTTTAGATGATGATGGCTGAGAGACCAAAGGACATCTGGATTTTATGTCAACAGGTGACTTGCACTTTACCATAGCAGTTTTATGTAAACTTTTATCTAGCATAATTTTGATCTGGGTTAAACCTAACCCAGCAAAAAGCTGTGCACGTTTAACCTGGATCATAGATAAATATGTGATTAATCCAGTTAATCATGCTGCAGCCCAAAGACTTGTGTTAGCACAAGGGGTAGAGCAGTGCTGGAGGGGACAAGGTAGCTTTTTCCTGTTGCAGGTCCAATTTTTGATGGCTTAAAATGCTTATGGAAGTATGAATGGACTTATTTAATTCCAGGTTTAAGTTTTCTGAATCTCGGAGAGAGTTAGTAGACAATTTTACATGCTACCAAAAAGCTGTCTTTGGCATAGAAACATAGCCGTGGCTTCGCAGCATTTTAAAAGAGATAAAGAATTGTTGTGTCATATTGCTGTTGCATGGAAACTCTGCATTATGGAACTGCATGGAGGCAGAAAACCCACAGATCAATACATATATCAGCATAAGATTATTTTATCTATATTCAACAGGAAAAAAAAAAGTTGTTCAACTTATATAGGTTTAAGCAACACGCTTTCTAACACAGATAATCAAGTGTACAGTTCATATCATTCTTATGTTAATCTTGAAATTGAAGGTATCATGAAGTTGGATAGAGAAAGGACGTTTCTCCTTTGCTGTTTGATGAAGGGCACAATTTGCAGCAGCCCTGTACAACTCTCCACTAGCATTGAAACGCCCACAGTGTTCTTGCCTGTGTTGGCTCCTGGATATATGTTGGTAGAATACATAACACCTCAAGGACCAATAAATAGTGCCTCGCAGGACTTGGTGTGTGAAAGAAATACGTAGTTTTCACACTGTGGAAGATGGAAGCACCGTACCTTTCCGCTTTGTACTTAAATGCTCTTTTTCTACCATGGAACACAGGGAAATGATCCTGTGGAGCCATACAGTTTCACAAGTATCTTGCTACTCTGTAGACCTTCAGACTTACCGTGTTTCCGTGTGATATATTTCCATAAGAAGTAAAAGACATTGGGTACAGAGCTGAGAGCCAACAAGCTGAGCAAAGTAGTTTAAGACGCTGTTATGGTACTGTGTTAATATAAGGTACTGATTTTGCTGCAGGAAACTTGGAACTTTATTGTTTATCACTGATAACAACATCACTGATTCAAGACATGGCATATCATACATTTGGAACATGCTAAAGAGGAAAAAAGACATTTATTTACTAAAAAGGAGTAATGTAAATATGGCTGCTGTTTATATGTGAATGAGTGAGATTGTGCTGCTGCAAGTGAGAAGCAGGTAAGTGTTGGGCTATGGTGTAGATGTGTGAGCTACTTGGGGAGCTATATCAAGGAAGTGTGAGGACTTAGACGTAGCAATTGTTTTCAGCTGGAGGTAGATGTAGTTATTTTCTCTTGACAGAGACCTCACTGGACACATTTGCTCTGAACAGTGTGGACAGCTGGAATTCCAAAGCCTCTGTTTAGAGATTTGGTGCCTGGGTTTGTCCCAGGGCTCATGTCAGGACATTTACCAAAGTGTACAGCCTGTTCATGATGTAAAATGTGGTGGTTCCCTCTGCAGCAGGGGGTTGTTTCCTCTGCTCCTCTTCTGTTTGGCTCTTTCTGAACTTTGATTGTCTTGGTCTCAACTACAAGGCCTGTGAGAGCTTCACAGTTCCTGGCTGAAGGTACTGAATCAGGTCAAGTTCTAGCTCCAGATTAGTGTGAGACAGGGAAGTGTGTCACCTTCCCCTCACCTCCTCCCTAGCTCCCCAGGACAGGAGGGAGGTACACTGAGCCCTGGGCACCTCTCTGGGTGGCTGGGGGAGGCACAGGGGACCAGGGACATGGGGAATGCTGCAGAACACCCTGCACTGCGGCCTGAACATAGATGGGCACAGCAGCTCTGTGCCCCTCTGGGGCTGCCCCAGCCCTACCGAGTACACAGCTGTAGAAAACACCCATGAAGCAATTGTTTGCCTTTTCTGATCCTTCACCCATTAAAATCCGAATGGGTAAGCTTGAGGAGGAATTAGTGAAGGATTTATGGCTGATTTATTTACCTTCAGAAATAGAGAAATAAATGTGTTTATGATTTTTGTGAAAACGCCTGTCTTCTCAAATATGCTTTTGGTTTCAAAAATATTATTGAGTTTTTGTGAGGCACAGTTTCCCTCAATTTAAATCACTGTTTTTCATGGGAAATTTAATTAAAATACATGTATGTCTAACTAAATGGATGCCTGTACTACAAAAACAGTGGAGGTTTTCTGAAGCCAGTGTTTGTCTGGTTCTGGCATTAGTGAAGGAATTGCTTTTAAAAGAGCTGTCATCTTACAACAGCAAAACAGAAGTAGGACCTAAAAACTTAGAAAATAATAATGGGTTTCTAAAACAAATTTTAAGTTGAATCTAACTTAACCAAAAATGTTCTCTTCCTAGTTACACGGTTAAGCTGCTAGGGCTTTAAAACCATCTAGTTGCATGCATTTATGCTGTACATCCCTTTGTAGTAGCTGTTCTCAATAGGAATGCTGATGGTCTCCATAGGAGAGCTGCAGAGGCCATCACATGCCTTCAGAGAAGGTGCGGGTGAGGGGACAAGGGTGGTCAGCCCTGGGCAGGAGAAGGGAGACACCTTCAACTGGCGTTGCTCAAGTTAGTGGAACCGCAGCCTCATCACTCTGCATCCCTCTGTCCCAGCTAAGTGCCTGCGGCGCATCACTTTCAAACTCAGGGAGCCGCTCTTTTGAAGCGAAGTGATTGAAGAAATCCCAGGTTGTCTGAGCAGCTGCCATCAGCTACAATATAGGTACTGAAACCAAAATAGGTTGACTCCAGGGAAATGTTCTAGCTCCATTTAGTCTGCTTCATGTCCTCTGTAGCATGTGTATTTCGCAAAAAGTGAGCTTCTACTGTGTTAACAGTGTAGTTATACTTGGTTTATAATGGTTTTATGTTAACTGATACAAGTGACCTTGCTTTATTTTATAATGTATTTTACTTCCCAGTTATTTGTGTGTATTTGGAATGAAGATGACTTCTCAGCTGGAATTTGAATATCAATAGGGAAATGATGCCTCAGAATTTTAAGAATCTTTGAGAATTATTTATCTTCAAGAATCTTTAAGTTTTTTTCTCACTTTTTGTTTGTTATACTACTACGAACTTATGCCTCACATCATTGCATATTAATCACAGTCTGACTGTTTCCTGAGACTTGATATTACTCATAGCATATACCTTATTTTCCTGTGTCCCTCTAAAATTACATATGTACATAAAACAGATTGGAGAAAGAAAGTTTACCTAATATAAATACACAAAGTTGTTGCATAGTTCCCTGACAGCAGGGTCATATTCATTCTAATACAAGGGGTTTGAACTGTGATTTCTATGTTAAAATATGCTTTCCAGAGGTGCCAGTGTCATATCCTAAAAGCACACAGTATTTCAATTAAATATTTCTGTTTGATCTGGTAAGAACATGGACTTGCGACATAGGTCTGCAAAACCAGTGACCTTCCTCTGCTTCAGAGAAAACTTAACCTAGTGGACATTTCCTGGGATCCTTCCTACCTTGACATTAATGCTCAGACATTATCTAATCAATATTATGGGGCCTTTGAACTTTTCTTATGGAAGAAGATTAAAATAACTTCTATATATTTGTATTTATATTTTCCCTCAAACAACAAAGCCATTTGTTAATTTTAGAAGTAAAAACTTTGTTATTTTGAAGAAAATTCCATGGTATTTGAAATAAAATATATAAAAGTAGTTGATTTCCCAGCTGCTTAACAGTTCTGAGGGTCAGTTATAAAAAATGACTTTTCCAGTAGCCAAGATCATGAACAGTTTCTTTTCAAGCCTTTGAATTATTCTCTGAGCATTAATCACTTTTAATAAAAATAAAACCTCTTTTTAATTGTTGGAACTCCAATTTTTTTATTTTATTCACTTAAGTAAGTGGAAGGCTCCCATGGCTCCCACCAGTGCTGGTTCTTATTTTTCTTTAAGGCAAGTTTTGACACTTAAAAAGGTCCACTGTTTAATAAATTAGGATTTTTATTAAATGGCTTAATAAAATATTAGGTTTTTGTAATTTTTAAACCTGCTGTTGAAAAAGCGAGGTGCTAGCGGAAAAAGAGGCTGGCTTTGCACAGACCACCGACTAGTCATGCTAGTCTGGTTAGGAACACTGACCAAACTGTCTCTCTACCGTCATGGCCTAGTTAGTGGCTCTTGTTCCTGAAGGAACCTCCTGGAGTTCTCTCTCATCCCTTGACTCTTGTGAGAGGTGCCCATTCATGAAACCTAATTAAATATCCTGATATTTCTAATTCACAGACTTCTCTGTAACTAACTGTCATCACAGTGAAGTTTAAGAACTCACTGAACTGGTGGGTTTAACATGGAGACTCTTTTGCCATTCTTCTACAAACTGCTGGATCTTTCAGCAAGTACTTTAAAAATGTCCTGATCGTTATTTCCTTCCTCTCTTCTCCCCAGACTTTCCTGAAAGCTTCTATTTAACAGAGGTTCCAATATTGCCCGGTACTGCATCTTCCTGGCAGTCTTGTCTGTACAAGCTCCTGGTACACATTCCTTCAGATTTTGTCAAGTTTGAAATTAGATACGTTTATAGTTCTAAACCATTCTGCTGGGTACCTGAATCTGCTATGATAAATCATTTTCCTGTTGAAAACCTCAGGATATAGTGGGATATGACTGGAATTATATTGTCTGAAAGTTAGCGCAGCTGAGCAGAAATGACAGGGTAGTGCCTTGTGGAAATGAAATAGTATATGGAGTCTATGCAACAGTGAAACAAAAACACAGAAAAGGGGTTTGAGAGCAAGGAAACAGGGAGCTCTGAAGAAGGGACCTTACAGAAAGAGGACTGTGGGCACTCAAAAGGAGTGGGGTGTAGTAATTTGCCATTTCCACATCCATCTGTACCATAAACAGTTGTGTTAAATTAACTGTTTCTTGGTTTCCCTAGTATTATGCATCCTCTCCAACTACTGCTTCATACAGTTTTTGTTATTAGCAGGACAGAAATTGTATAACTGTTGTACAACTTTAACATCATTAGAAATATGTGGTGCTCAACATAAGTTTATCCTGAGGGTCCCAGACTACAGTATGTGATGAGAGATGTGATCTGTCTGGGGAATCCAAACCATGGAAAGAAAATTGGGACATCAAAACTCTTAAAAACATAAGCAACTTTTCCAAATCATATTTTTGGTTTGATTTTTTTTTTCACCTTTCTTTGTTTTCTCTGAGGTTTAAGTTTTTGACATGCTAATCTGTGTGCAGAAATACAGAAAGTATCTTCAACTCTTTTCTTTCTCCCCTTCCCTATTGTCCTCTTGCAGTTGTAAAGCTGAAACTGGTTATTATGCAATTTATCCCTCCTTAAACACTTAAAAAAAAGAATTTCATAGAGTCCTAAAATCATTACATTGGCTAAGTAGCAATAATAATTTTGTATGTTCATTTAAATGCTTTCTGATTTCTGTAGTTCTAGGTCTGTGTTCTTACCAGGCTTATAGTGGTCTTGAAAGTTAGTCTAAAAAAGTTATTTGATGTAATCCCTCTTTCCCAGAAGCAAGGGCTATGTGCGAAACACTAAATTTTGATCACAATTTTCACAGGAACATTGGTGCGGTTTCAGTAACTAAAATCTGAATACTCTGATGCTTTCATATCTCATCAAATCCCTGGATTAATTTTTTATTTATTTATTTATTTATTTATTTAATTTATTTTTGGACCTCAGTCCAAGCCCCCTTTCTGCTGAGTGCCCCAGTTCTCAATCTGTTGCTAGTTCCTAACTCTGCCCTTGACCACCCAATACTGCCTCTGCTTTTCGCCAGATTTATCCATCATATTCATCCATATCCATCACTTGAAGAGTATTGGAGCTCCCAGCAAATACAGGCATTGGGAATTTGAGCTTTGGGGTTTTTTAACTACTGATCAGCTTGAAGTCTGGTGAAGTAGAAGAGAGAGTGAACTTCAGGCACCATGTAAAACCGAAGATTACCAAGACCTTTTAAAGTTAAATCTAACTAATATTTTGGATGTTAAACTGTAGTTCTAAGATGAAAATCATGACAGTGATGTTACTGGTAGGTACTTCATGTTTTTTAGGGTTTTGTGTGTTTGTTTTCAAAAGAGAAATAACATGTTAAATTAAAACTCTGAAATGCTTTACAAAACAGGCAGGGACAGAACATCTCATTTTTTCTTCCCATTACATCATACAGTTTCCTTTCTTGGTAAAGGTTATGCTGCTGCCTTACAACTTCACCATTAGGAGCATTGAGCTCTCTCTTCTGTATCCCTGGAATTGTCTATGGCAGTTTATCTTAATACCATGAAATCAGCTGTCAAACATTGTTTGGAAATGCCAAGATAAATGGTCTTCCCACCCCTTATCAATTAATCCATCACTACAACACAGAATAACCAATGTGCATATCATTTAATTATTCACTTCTAATATGTTTGTTGAAATATATGTTAAAAGCTAGAGACAATGCCAAGGAGGAGAAATTTGTGAAACAAAGCCAGGGAATGTAGAAGAAAAGCTTTGACCTGATTGTTACAGAATCCATATTCAAGGAAGAAAAGACTAGACTGAAAAATAAAGTTTTGCCTGAAACAGCCAGGCTTCTTCCTTCCCAAGAGAGATATTACATTTTTGAGGTGGTGCATACAAACGTTTTTGCTTCTTCAGCTAGTCTAGGTGTTCCTTTGAATACATGTTAATGATTAATTCTTTTTTACTTTTTTTTTAGGATAAAATGTTTAATGTTTTTATTCTTTGAACCCCAAAAGAATTCTTGGTTTCCTTAAAATGGAAAGATACTATCAAGTGAACCACCTGAATGGGGGCTGTTGTTAAGAATCACTGTAGATGATAAAGAGTTCACATATTGTTACAGCAGAAACATACCTGTATTTATTTGGTCTTACATTAAGACACTAGCATTCCTCTTTTAAGATTTTACCCTAGAATACCTAACTGGATAGAAATTGCTCTTGATATAGCACCAGACTTTATAAATTTGCTCTTACTGAACTTTTGGATAGCATTACTTAGTTTGATTAATAGCTAAAACCACAATGTTAGATTAGTAATTAAATTGCTATTATGTATCATAAATTCACACAATCAAAGTACTTTACAGATTATAATTCATTCTCAAAATGACCTGGTAAAAGAGATAATGGTGTTTTGTAGATCGAGAAAATGACTAATTTTACAGAGTAGGAAAAGTTCCTCTAAGGGATTTTTTAGAGCAAAAGATTCTGGAATGCATCAAAGACTGTGAAAGTTGAACTCTAGGTACACAAGCTATCACAAACCTTCTCTGGTGTGGTGTCAACATTACCTGAGTTTTGAAATTAAGAATTAATTTTAAATTAATCTATGCAGAGCATATATTTTGCCTGATGCCTGCTTATGATATGAACATCTGATGCAGGACCTTGGTATAACTGGTTAACGCTGTGTCCATTCTCTAACATATGATTCTTCTCCTATTCTGCTCTCCAAATATGTTGCAAGAAGACATACAGAATCTGTGTATAGACGGCTTAGTGACAAAAGATCCTATATCAGAAGAGCAGGAGACACATCAGAAATATAAAAGATACATGACAGGCTTGGTGAAATTCTCATATATAGGTATGGTAGGAAAAATCAACTGATTTGCCTGAAACCAATGATACGGCACTTTTGCACCTTTGTCAGTCAATCAAATGCATTACAGAACTGTTTCTTTAATCAGTTTAATGTCTATTTTATGCAGAGCAACGTGTGAGGGACCTTTGGAATGACTCAAAGTTTGTCTGTGAGCTTAGTTTCTGTTTCTGATGCAAGTATATCAAAGGTATCTGAAAAATTAGATCCTCAGAATCTTGCTAGATCACGTTGCTCTTTTCTGAAAATGGTTGCATATCAGAGAAAGGTCAGATTGATATTCCAACTGATTTACAAACTCAACCTTATCTTTCTGTAGGAATATGAATTGCCTTCTCGTGTCTTCAAAACGTGTGGAGCACTGGCAGAGAAAAATACACGTAATAAAGGGTATCTCCCTGAGTGCATGATGAGCTTGCAGTCATACTGGCTTACAGCTAAGCAAAGACAGCTGTGGGGGCTACCTATTTGAGTGACTGGTTTGTTCACCAGTCCAAAGAGTTAGGTTTTAAATGCCAGTGATGGTCCATGGTTATGGAGGTGAGAGATATTGAAAACTGCCAGCAAGACACTTTTTTGATGTGCATCGTATTTAAGAGGTAAGAGCACAGCTGGAGTACATATGTGTCAGAGTATCATTTTCCCCCTGGCCAGGAGCAGCTTGTTCAACCTGTGCAGACATGGGAACACTGACCCCCCTGTTCTACAGACCGGGGCTGTTGACTATGGGGATCACAGGACTTCAAAATCTGAGACTACTATTCTCAAGGCATCTGATAAATTCTGTGGTATTGCAGTACACAATGAGTTAGTATGGTTTAGTGAATACACGCTGTAAGAAATCTGGGCATTTCTCCATTTCAAATCTATTTGGCTTGGAGCCTTTGGATGGAACATAACCTCCCTCTTCCCCTTCCTTCAAAATCAACCCAGGTCAACGCTTTCTTTGTGGAGGTTAAATTGCACGATTTAATTACCTCCCTGAATTCAAGGCAGCTCTAGACACAAACCCTTGGGAATAAAACAAAAGGAAAAGCTATAAAACATGATAGAGAGAAAATATGAAACACATTATTTGTCTTAAAAACATTCTTAATATGTAAACAATGCAGCGGCTGTTGTGAATAGTGGCTGCAAGTCTGACAGTTATCCTCTGAGGCCATAGATTCCTCCCAGGCTTCCTGCTAAAACACGAGCAGGTTAGAAAGGAGTTCTTTTAGTTCTTAGCATATAATGGTCTATTGCTCCAAATTTCTGTAATCAGTGGGGTGCTCTGTCAAACATATAGCTTTTTGTGACAGATCCAGGAACAAGAAAGTTTAGGTTGTTTTGGTTTTTTTTGGTTCCTTTTATGGCTGGTGCAAAATTGACCATTTTCCATCCATTTTGCCAAAGCCTATCATTTCTCCACATGTGGATTAACACTCAGGACACCCCAATCACCTTTTGGTGCAACAGAGAACATATGGCCAAAGCATGGATGCTCTGGTGCTTAGAGCAAGTGCCACAACTGGTGGTTGGGCACTCTGTGTTGGTGTGCTGAAGTGGGGGAGTTGGTGGTTATTTTTAAGCACTCTGCAACAAGGCTTCTTTTCAGTCTTACTGGAACTACTATATATTTAAAGGGCTCTTGAAATTTGTCACTTTCAGTATGTAACAATTTCCTAAAATGGCTAGTGACACCTTAGACAGCCTTTCCTTTTGCTGTGAATTCCCAGAACTTTACCCATTATGAGAAATGGTTGTGTGTGAAGTCCTCATTCGTGATGTCTTCTGAGCAGCATATGTGCTGGGAGGGAGGAGGGTAGGAAGTGGAATAAGCCTGCTGTATAAGCTACAGTTTTGTAGCAGCCTGTTTCCAGGAAATGGTGACATTCTTAACTCTTCAGATGCATTTAAGATAGATTTTCTGCTTTGTCCTTCTTCACGTGTTTCTGTCTTGCTGGTTCCAGTTTTGGAAGAAAGCTCATTGCAGTAAATTGCTATACAAAAGCGAGTAAAAAATACTGACTTAAGGATTTGCAAGTTTAGGGCTCTGTATTACAAGAAAAACAACACTTCCTGGCGCTAGCAGGTTATGTAGTAGAAGCTGGCCAATGAAGATCCCGATTCTATAAAGGGAAATGCTAAAACCTAAATCCTGAAGTCTTTTTTTCATAGAATCATAGAATCATTTAGTTTGGAAAAGACCCTTAAGATCATTGACTCCAGCCGTAAACCTAACACTGCCAAGTCCACCACTAAACCATGTCCCTAAGCGCCATGTCTGTGTCTCTTTTACATACTTCAGGGATGGTGACTCAACCACTTTCCTGGGCAGTGTGTTCCAATGTTTGATAACCCACTTGCTATGAAAAAGAGTACAGATGTTGAAAAAGAGGAATCAAAGGGAATCAGGAAACCGATAAACCCCCTCAATTTCCCAAGCCATTTAATCAATACTACTTTTCAGTGGATATCAGTCAAATATTTTGTCTGTTGTATCCATCTTTGCAAACACCTGCAAGACAGTTTGGGGGACTTACTCTCTGGGAGAGTGACCATTACAGTGGTCTTAGGGACAACTAACCAGTGGAATCAACCAGAACTCTTCATGCCCTCATCAAAGTCTCTTTTCTCATTCTCTTTTGAATTCCTGTGCTTTTCTTTGCCACCTTCCCCACCATTCTCAGAGGAACCTGAAGTGAGAAAAGTCTACAACCATTCCGCTAAGCTTGTGTCATCTGGGCTACCACCCCGATGAAGGAATTCATTATCCACTGGGGACATTCATCTCATTTCTACAGAGTGTAAGTGCTGGAACACAGCCCAGAATTTGGGCCAGTGTATCTATTTAGACATAAACATTTACATAGAGATGAAAAGGCAGAACTCATTCCTCCTGTCAGACCGCTGAAACCTACAGAAATACAAAGGGATTCAATTGATCTAAGAGCTGCGCTGGGGAGAGGTGGGGTGAAGAAAAGCTACCAAATTTGAAGATGAAAGTAAAAATCCTCTCTGGGCTTCCTTTTTAGATGTTTCCTTTACTCTTCAAGACTCCTTAAATCATCCCCTTTTGTGGATAGATCAATCAGAAATAACTGTGCTTACCATTTCTGTTCCAACCAAAGCATCCAAAGGAGCTCTCTTAGCCACATTGTCTGCTGAATGGGTTATTTTGGTGACAGAAATATCATATTTTCCAGGTAAGAAATTTAAGAAGTTACTAAGAAATCATCAGCAACTAAATAGTCTTACACAATGGGTTATATCATGAAACAATAGTAGCAAAGCTGTTGTGAAGAACTGTCATTTAGGTATAACCTCAAAAGGTGTCATGTGTAGCAAAAGCAGGAATTCCTATCAGTCACATGTCCTACTTTTACCTAATTCCCAAGGACAGTGAAGGAGAAAAATACGGAACTATGTTCTAGCCTTGATTTTTTGACTATATTGCTAAAGAAATGGTTCTACAAAAGAATTGCAACACATTTTTTGCTTTCTCTACTTCATTTTATTTCTGTGTTTTGTCTTGAGGAAACTAGAGTATCATATCTGTAGTCTAGTAAGCAGTTGGGAAATAGGGATTTTTTTTGGCTCCAGTTGCATCATTGTGCTGCTGGTAAATACCTGCCACCTCTAGTTGTTGATAGTGTCTGTAGGAGTGGATGGATCTCATTTGTCAGTCAGTGGGGCAGGAAGTGTGAATGACTGCGGGAAAAACCAGTACAGGAGAGAAAAGCCTATGTTAGATTCTTTACACAACATCTCTGTCTTCTGTGTTTGATTAGAAGAATGTGGCTGGTCTGCTTCTCTTTCTTGTCAAAAGCCTATGAACTGACTGGGGTTTAGTGTTGCAAAATCTGAATATTAGAGAGGATCTGCTAAAGGCAAAAATAGTAGACAAGGCCTAGAGTATCTTACTGCTTTGAACACTAGATGAAAGCAAATGGCATTGTCATCATTAGATTAGGAGGCTATATTATACTTTATTTAATGACAGTGGACTATGAATGCTATTTTGATACATTCTGAAATACTCAAGGGATTAGACCATGGACTGGCATGTATCAGAAAAAGCAGAGTTACCTCTTTTGTGTTCATGTCTTATAGTTTGGAATTTCTGTTTTAAGTGCAAATAATAGTATTTGGCTTCTTCTAAATGCAGAATATTTTCGATTATAAGTTTGAAGAATGCTGGAAATTTTGTAGTCTATTTCATGCTTAGATAAAGGAATAAACTTGGAAGAATTCTTAATAAAAATAGTCTTGAATACACTGGAATGTAATACCTTAGAATTAGCAGGTTAAACATATGTTCCTTGATTCATACCATGGTCTGACTGTAGTGTATATAACCTTTCAAAATCAGACGTAATACACTGGAACATAAATCGTGTTCTTGAGTATTATATATGTAACTCCAATTGACGTCAATGGAATATAGAATCTGAACCACTCTACCAGAGATGTAAAAAGAAAAAATGAATAATGAAATGAAAATAATGTCTCCTTGAGCTGGCTGTAGATTTCTCCGTAAACCATGTGTCTCTTGAAATGATTTGTATGAGGTATTATGGTGTTTTGTGGATTACAAAACCACAAAAAAAGGAGGCCAAAATAGTTAGAGGTGGGGATTTTGAGTACCTCTGCCCAACCTGACATGTGGATTTGTTTCTCAGTTGTAGAAAAATCCACAGAAATCTATACACTGTAGGAAATCACTCCAGAAATTCCTGTTGGGCAACTATCAGTTGAACCAGTCTAAATCAGAGATTCCCTCTGACTGTTAAAGACTTGTTAACCAGACAGTCTCCTCAACTCAGTTCTTCTCAAGTTTGATCTCCCAAACTGAATACCAAATTATACCTGTGAGCCAGATTCTGTCTGTGCTCTACTGAAATTGCTGTCAAAACTCCATTGCTTTTTACTGGCACAACAGATGTCTGTTGTCAGCTACTGATATTTTTATACATGCAGCTCAAAAACTGAATTGAATGCTTTATAGACCTGTATGTGGGTGTCAAGCGTTGAAAAGTTTTGTAGATTTGGATAATTAACAGTCCAGTATATAACCTTTACCATGTTGATTCGCATTCACAGTCTGAATCATTCAGCTGGTTTCCTGCTCCAAAAATGAGAAGTTTAGGAGTATATAGTTACACAATTTGTCTTAAGCAAACACTCTAGTCTTCAGGTTTTGTGACTAATCTACCTAAATACACAAAATCTTTTCAGAATCACTTACTGGGACATGCATGTGCCAAATGGAAAATAACCCCATAATTTTTCTGAATCTCATCACTTCTCGTATACTTTCTTCATGTAATCCACTGTGAAGCTACAGCACTTGAAGTCAAGTCTTACATAACTGGTGTCCACTCTCCACTTACCGTCAGATCAATGGCAATCCAATAAATGTGAATTACTTGAGGTCAACAGGAATTGCAAGCTCTTAGTGCAAGTCAGTGCTGTGCAAGCTCATTTCACTCAATTTTCTTGTCAGAAATCCTTTAAATTAATAGAACAATAAAAAAAACCCCAAAGAGCCAGCTTCTCAACTGCTACGAATTGATTTAGCTGCATTCACTTCAGAGAAGAGTTGCTTCTGCAGAAAATACTTGATAAATGCAGGACAAAGCAAAATGGTGAGATTCTTTAGAAAACAGTGATGAACTGTATGTTACAAACCCCTCGTGACAGCTTTGATACAGTTGCCTAGACAAAAAACAAAGCAAAATACTTAGAGAGGTTGCAAGCCAAGGTTTCCAATTGAAGGACATTTCAGCTTCTGGGAAAGGAGGTGATCTTCTACCACAGTCGTTCCCTGAATAGAGTAGAGATTTAGTTTACAGATTCAAAAAAGGTTTGAAGTATGGGGGGTATCTGCTGCTTTATGTTTCCGACTCTTGAGACAATTTCATGCTTCTATGCCTGCAAGATTCTGGATATACATGTGAGCACTATGTCTGGAAGTTCTGAGGCTCTTTATAACCCTGAGAGCCTTGCGAATAAAGGAAGGAAACAACATATATTTCTTGAATGAAGTGGCTAAACAGCACTTGTGAGTCATGATATGAAAGGAAATAATTTGAATTAGGTGAGATGTGCATGGCAGCGTAACGGAAAGAAAGTCTCCTCATTTTCATCAGCTAATAATCAAAACAATTTGACACTACTTCCAAAGGAAGCCAAAAATGTGGAAACAATTATTTAAAGAAGAATACAGCAAAATGATGTATATGCTTGTATTTTGCATCTTAAGGTAAACTGTACTTTTGAGTTCCCAGATGGATATCCAAGGCAAATACATTGACCCAGAAAAAGAAGAAAAGAGAGCAAGACCTCTGAGTCATGTAAACAATCATATATGTGGAGATACATATTTTTTTTAGTCACATACTTAGTTACCATTTTAATTCCGGTGCTTAACAATTGTGTTGTGCAATTGAAGATCAGAAGAAATGTGCTTGTCACTTGCATAAAGGAACTTTTTTAAATGTAACAATGATCATGACTTCTTTCATGTAATATTTGGCAGCCATTTTGACCTGAATGTTTCTTACTGATACAAGGTTTTGATGTCAATGGCAAAAATGTGCAAATAACATTTTAAATATGAATTAATTTTTTATTCAAAGCAGCATGACCTGCCAAGTTTGAGGTTTAAAAAATCCCAGACATTTTTTTTTTTTTTATCTGAGTAAAAAGAAAAGCATCTTAAGCTATGTTGTGATCTGGTAACTTATAAGATGTCTGAATCATAGTTTGTCATACTTGGCAAAGATCTTTTCAGACTCAGACCAAACAAAGAAAGCTTCTGCCCTGAAAAAAACTTTTGCCAAAATTATGAATTATTAGAATTGGATTTTTATAAAGATGTTTAGTCATACGAACTTTGTATTACTGCTATTTCTTTGCTAATAACTATGCATCGTTTTTGCTTGTTCATCATTCACTTGTTTGCAAAAACATTTGCTAAATGAACATGGACTTTGAACTGAACAGGACAGATGGGTAATGTGTTACTGCTAATTTAATATGACACACTGCAGACAAAATACCATCAGCACAAAGATACATTTCATATTCCTTCAGGGAACTGAACACAACCCTCAAAGTTAAAGTTCAGTTTCTTTTATTACTAGTCCAAATAATGTATTTGGTGGTTGCTGAGTCCACATTTTTTCTCTTCCTAGGTTATGGGCCGTAATAAGAAATACTTTTGCATATGTTAAATATCTACAACAAAAGGCAAATATCTAGGTACAGCAACAGTCTTATATTAATATTGTAAATCATAGGAATGAAGAAAATGTAATGAAGAGCAAGGAATGTCTTCTTTTTGCAGAATATCAGATCTAATTTTCTTAGGAAATCACCTGAATTGGAAAATGGAACACTGAAGTCCTTTATCCACAGAACAGAAATGACATGGCAGCGAAAGTACTGGTATGGAAATAAAAATGAGAAAGAGTATAACAGGAGATTGTATGAACACATAAGGATGCAATCAGAAAGTCTAAGGCATGATATAATGTAGAAAGAAGGTACACGATGGATAACAAGAGGGTATTCTGTGAACACATTGCTATTAAGAGGAAGACCAAGGACAGGTCCACTGGTCCACTGCTCAACGGGGAAGAAAAGCTAAAAATAGATGCTATCAAGAAGGTTAAAGAATTTAATGGATTTTTGCTTCAGTTTTCACTAAGAGGATAAGAAAGCTAGGACAGTATCAGCAGCAAAGTGAGAAATAGTCAGGTTAGAGAAGGAAGGAAGAAAGAAAGAAAAAAAGGAAATGATAACTGATAATCGAATTAGTCATTTTCAGATCATCTGGAAGTGCCAGACTTTCTCCCTGAGTACTTAGATAACTCGATGAGAAGTTTCAGCATTACCAGCAGTTGTCTCTGAGAGCTTGCAGAGGATGAGTGTGATCCAGAAGACTTCTGAAAGAACATCACAGTTCAAAAAGCCCATGAGTTGCTGATGACTTCTCTGCTTTATTCTCAGCTGGAGTTGGTATTCTGAGATCACTCCAGGCTCTTTTTAAAAAAGTTTTTTCCCCTCTTTTGCAAATAAAGTGGGTTTTGGTTTTCAGCCAGCCCTTCTCACTGCCTCTGGAATAACCCAGTTGCGCTTGCCCGGTTGAGCTTGATGGTAGTCAACGACACCTCATTATCTCTACTCAGAAAAATTCACCAAATTCCAGGCCATTGTTTGTCTTGGCAGTGGGTGTTTTTTGTAGGAGCGGTACTGTGAGCAGGGCATGACAGCACCAATCCTGAGGACACCAAATCCCATGTACAGTCAGTCACATTTCACAAGGTGCCAAAGAAAATAATTATCATTTACTTGACATGATTGGTAGGTAGCGTGTAGATTTGCTTCCAAATAAATCTGCTATTTGGCTGTTTCCCTGCAATAGACAGTATACCTGGGAAAACAATATGTAGGGTAAAAAACATAACAGAGATTTGGTTTGCTCCATCTGTGCAAAACAGAAACCCACTCTTTGAATGTGTTCATCTTGATACTTCAGGAATGCCCTGTGCACCTATTAATTAATAGAGAGGAGTATTTTTTGCAGTTCATCACTCCTTCAGTGTATCCTGATAACCTAAAGTTACAGACAATTTATAAGATATGTTTCTTAATATCCTTTACTTCTCCTTGTGGTTTTCCTTGAGCCCACTGTTCACCTGCTTATGGTAAAATTTAGCTGTATTTTAATTTCTGCTCCTATTAAAAGTGACAACATTTTTTGATACAATGCATAATTAATACATTTTACCAGTGCCAAAGCTGAATGTTATGGTTAACATGTATCTGCAGCTACACTAAATAACATGAAGTGTGTACGTAAACTGTAAAACTCATCATTACATATTTGCAAAGCCAATAATTCAGAGAAGAATGAAAGTCATATTTGCAATCAATAGCAATATCACACAGGGGAAAAAATTATGCAGCAATTTATATTGTTGTGCCTTGGGGCACAAGGCAGTCACTGGCTGATTGCTGCCTCTTCTACGTATGGCTTGTACCTACCTTTGAGTTAATTGTTGGTAAGAGGATTTAGTACGGCATTTAGGATAAAACTGAGTCCTGCTCTCATTCATGAAGGCTGTTTCTGCAGTATGTCCTTGATAGAGAATGGCTTGGAAAAAGGAAATCGTTAATGAGCCCTACATATTAGTGTAAATGATGGAAGAAGCTTCGTCCTATAGAGACCAGAATTTGAAAGAGTGAAATCGATCCTTTCATTCATCATGATCCTTCAGTACTATGAATATTCTGCTTTTTACTTCCTGCGTCTGTTTAAAATGTTCTTTGGCCTCTGAAGTACGATGGTATGTTTCACCATAGACAACTCAATTCTTAAAAGTTCACGGGTAATGAGCATACACATGTATCCTTATTGCACCGATATAAAAACAATTGCAAAGATAATTTGTTAAAAGGCAAGAACTGGATCGGTAACTTTCTGCTGTTTACCTTTTGAAAGTNTGATATAAAAACAATCACAAAGATAAGAGGAAGAACTGGAAGAAGAAGGCAAGAACTGGATCAGTAACTTTCTGCTGTTTACCTTTTGAAAGTCTATTCCTTTTGCATGAAAACTGTGTCTGCCACAGCAATGTACCACTTCCAGTGCTTAGGATCCAGAATGCTTCTGATATTACTCATCAACAGTTTTCATGTCAGATATTGTATCAACCAACCTAATTAAAGCTTAAGTTTAATAATGTTGCCTTCTGTTTTTTCTTTTTACTAACAATAGATTATTTGAGGAGAAAGTCCCGTTTAACAATGGTCAAACCATACATAGCTTTGCTGTTTCTTTTGCCCTGTTTCCTCCTGACATCTTAAAGAACTAATTTCCTAACTATATATGTGGAGTCACCTGTTTGCTGGTTTGTCTTCCCTGCTTATTCTTGATGATGGCAGTCCATTAAGCTGTCCTTCTCTTCCCTTCTATATGGAGACAGTTGGCTGTTGAGCAACTGATAAAGCGGAAACGGGGATGGTGGAATTCACCTAGCCTTAATATTTTAACCAGAAAAAAGAGGATAGTAAGGCAGGTGCCAGTACAATAGTATTTCTTGCCTCTTTTTATTGAATTGTGAACACATGGTCTTAAAAATTCTGATAAATATAATTGATTGTAATAGTTTTTCACCTTGATCCTAAATAGTTCAAACTAGGAATGTAGCAATTGCTGTTAGCTGCATGTCATTAGTAAAATTTCTGCATTCTGTGTCCAAAAAAACCCGACCTACTTCAGAATAAATTAAATAAAATGAAATAGAAATATTTAAAATTCCTATTTATGAGATTTTGATGACATGTTTTGACAACAATGTTATTGCATTTTGCTTATAATTTCTTGAACAGGTCAGCTATTTTACTTTTTGATTACAAAAACTACTTTTGTTCCTGTCATATCTGTTTAACAATTACTTCTAGGCTTTTAAATTTGTGTGGGCTTTACTGAGATGAGGCTTTGTTAACTACTGTGCTCAATAGTTTCCAGTTTTTCTGCCACTACTAGGATTTTAAGTAAGAGAGTGACTCATACTAGTGGTGGTAGTGTCACGTCATTTGTTTTGCTCGCTGGATTTCTTGTTACGCATGTTCAAAACATTTATTTAAGATATATTTTTCTGTTTGCCATTTGTATGCTTATTCTTGAGCTCAGAATAAATTTGACAAACTGCCTTTGTTTCTCATAAAAAATACTAGACTTATGTTTGACAATTTTGAGTCTACTCATGCTCCTCTTGAAGCTGAAATACCTGTTGATCTGTTCAGCCCCAGCCTGATTCATGGCACAGCAGAAGTGTGAACTGGAGCTCACCCAAAAGCAGAATAGACTTCAGTCTCCTACTTGCTGCTTCACGCTTTCCGAAGACAAAGCTAGCTCTGCCATTTTAATCTCTCTGCTTCTTGCCAGGTCTCAGCTGGTGTAAGTTCTCTTAGCACCATTAACTTGAGTTAAGCTCCGACAATTTTTGCTGGTGGAGAACTTGTCTGTTCATAACAGGCAGAGGTTTCCAACCACTCGCCTCTGGTTGTATACTTGTTCAGGCCATAACTTCACGTGATTTCTTGGGTCCTACTGTGGTAAAATAATAATCTGCTCTCAAGCATTACACATACATGAATTAAGTAATGTTTTCAGCATGCTACAACGCAGATGATGTTAACACAAGTCTGGAAGTGCAGAAAGTAAGGCAGAAAGCTTGCCTTATTCAGATTCATGCAGTGAGTCAGTTATTTATTGTTATCCATGATACCCGTTAGTTTTGTTGATTCTCATCGTCAAACAGGGGAATGCCTCTGCTATTCCTGAAAGGAAGGGCTAGCTGTTGTGATGTCTGGTTGTATAAAATCCTATAGTACTTTCCCATATTCCTTTGATCATTCTGGAGAAAGCAGCTCTAGCTATTTATTTTGAGATTATTTTTAATTTTTGTAATTTTTTTTTCATCTACTCACTACTGCATAGGCACTGGAACAATTGTGGGATGGAAAATAGAAGCTTAAACATCCAGAGAAGGCAGCCTGTAAACCAGAAGACTTACATTTCTTTTTTGCAGGGCTACTTTTATTCCAGAGGGGAAGTGGCAGTCCATTAAGCTATCTATTGCTACTTTAATCTTGCAGTCCATTATAACTTGATAGGCACATCACACCTTTCTTTTTTAAGTGGATTCTCCCCAAAATATTCAACATCTCTTGAAGTCTTAATTTTGAAACATAGATATGGTAGATAGATAAATCTGCAGTTCATTATAGCCTTATTGTTTGTGTGCTGCTTTTAGTGGAGCTGGCAATGAAGGGTCAGAATTAAAAGCTTTTAAAAAGAGGGTCTAAGCTTAAACTGGACTCTTAATTGGAATTAAAAGAGGAAATACTCTTCATGTTTGGCAACAGGGCAAACTAAGATGGGTTTTGGTATGTTGTCATCAGCCTCTCATTTTCCCCTTGCATTGACCATCATCGGGTCTCGCTGTGGGTAATTTCTTTTAATAATGATATGTTTCCAATTTCTGCTGTACCGGTAGTAGTGTGTTACATTGCAACATCTAATGAACTTACTGTACTTCTTTTTCTTCCTCTGAGATGGTGTGCCACACAAAGACTCTACCTCTAATTCTGAGGTGGTACTACCTGATTTAGCCTCTGGCAAAGCACAAGTAGTACGTCTTTCGTTTCACATGTCCCGATTATAGATGTGTGCAGAAGAAAAACTTCAATTCATATCTCCTGTTCTGATGTATTTTGTCTGATATAGTAACATATTCTGTCTATAGTAAATAGCTCTGGGGCAGGAGGTTTAAACACCTAGGATGTTTTCCCTGAATGAACAAGTGTTGCTCCTGTTGGAGCGCTTCAATACTTAAAAAACGGATTTGAGATGCTTGCTTTTTGACACCTACTGTATTACGCCTCTGAGCATTTTGAACACATGTATCCTACAAGACTTTAAAGCTGTAAGCCTAGTGCAGACCAGGATGCTTTTTGGTAGGTATTATTGGTAATCAGATATTTGTGAGATATTGTTTCTGATAATTCAGTGAGGTGAGTGTGTGTGTGTGGAGGGATAGGTGAAGAAAGTCAGCAAAGGTAAATAAAGCACATGCTTAACCAGAGGGAACATATTTAATCACCAGTAAAGTTGCTTCAGGTTTTATTGGCCACCATGTACCTAAACTGCACTGCAGCAACTGAACCGGGGTTGTTTGATGGCTTCTCCCATTGTGATGGTTAAAGATCTTGTTTAAAATGATTCATTCTTTCTTGCTGCTTGATTTAAAGGTTGACTTTGGCTTCAAAATTAGTCCCATATGTTTTGAAATTTGAGACTGAAAGCTGGTTGAAAGCCCATGTAAATTCGGTGCCACGTTGCTCACCTTTGACATGGAGAGGCCACAGAGTGCAGTAAACAGTGCTGAAATGTGGCTGCGTGTGACACGAGTCACTGTACTGTAATTCTAAGTTACGAGACTTGATGAAAAACAATGTGGCCTATATTGAGTGTGCCTAATCTAACTTTGTTCCCCAAAATGGGTCTTTAAACTTACAACTTCACTGTTCATAAATAACACACACATTCTTAATATAAGCAGAGGCAAATGCATGATACACAGCATATGTTATATTACACACAGCTATTTTACCACTGCTGTTAATGTTGCTCAATAACCATTTATAAGACAGTGTAATAATGGGAAACATTTTTCATTAGTCTAAATGCTTGTTTTTTAAAAAATTGACATTCCAATCCTTAATGTTGTAGCCTTTCCTTTTCTGGTCTTAGTATATGTTATCCACCTAGATGGAACTGTGTCCGTTTACTTTAGGCTAAGCTTATGCTACACCATTAGGTGTTTCTCTTGTCCCAAGAACATGAATACATTGATTTTCTTCTGATGTAATAGAGGTAGTATTATTAGTAGTAGCTTTTCATTAGCAGCACTTCTTATATTATTGGGTAACATTTTTTTTTTTTCTGTTTAGATTACTGTTCTATGCGAATTAAGAAGAAAATTAAATGAAGAAGAAAATGAAGAACAACACTTGCCTGTGTTTTCAGGTTTGTGGCATCAGGCTTCCTCCTCCAGAAAAGTGTAAAAGGACGTCGCAGCAGCCTGAGTTCTCTCATTTAACTGAGTAGTTCAGTGCCAGTGACAAGATTCTGAGAGTAACATGAAGATCCCTGGAAATTACTGGAGGACAGGTGAACATGCCTTATATTGTAAAATTACACTATAAAAGAGTCTTATTAGCTTTTTGGAGACAAGCTCAAGACCTTGTTCTTCTCAATTCCTCTTCTTCTTAGGCAATGTATAGTGGTTTTGGTTTGTATTCATTCAGGGGAAAAAGTAATCATTCAGCAAACAGTACAATATAGGGGGTTGAATGTTTATCTGACAGAATTTGTAATTTCCTTTTCATGTGTCCAAAATCTGAGCAGGGAAAAAATTGCCTTGTTCCTGTTTCTAGAAAGAGCAACATTGGGACAAATACTTTTGTCTTTAAGACATGGATACAGCAAAAGGGAAATGCCTCTGGTGGGACAGGGGCCAGAGACACACCATTTCCTGGATGAGAACTATTAGTACTCACAGATGCTTGTCACAACTGTTATAGACAACAAAGGTATGAGAAATATGATACCAAAGGACAGCGCTCTAAAGGTAAACTTGGAGCGCATCTTTCATAGTTGTGTTTCAACTGCCAACAAATACTCTTGCTTTTAGTCAGTGTATCTCCAATTTGGTTTTCTTTTCTTTTTTTTTTTCCTGCATCATTTTATAGTTAAGTCCATGTCTTGTCAGAGAGAGGTAATTTGGGACCGCTTGTGATTTGAAGATGACATTTGAGGAGAAAGTCCAGATACACAATGAAGTAGACTGATTTTTTCCAGTGGCAGAAAAGGAAGAAACTGGTTGCCTCTGTGTAGCTTTTCAAGCATGAAATTTACCCTGACCTGGGGTCTTAAGTAGGATTTAAGTTCTCTGTAAGCCTTGAACTGACATGCTAGAGAGGAGATGTTTTTTTTTTTTCCCTTTTCCCACAAAAACCCCCAAAAGACACAATGTATTATAATTATTTTAAATGCCCAGAGGATACCATGTCTTTGAAAAACAGAAAGGCCACAATGAGGATGCCCTTTGCTGACATCTTTTACAACTACTGTAAAGTATCTCTATTAGTAAATGTAATAGTTTAGCCAGAGAAAACTTCAAAGAAGAATTGGAATAAAATATTAACTAGTTGGGAATGGGGTGACCAAGATACTTGCTAGGAAATGTGTCTCTGTAATTGGCTATGAAATCAGTGTCTGAACTATTTCCAGGAGTAAGAAGAGTGAACTGCTTCATTGAACTATGCTCTGAACAAATCTAACCACAGAGGTCTCAGGGTGTATTAAAGACCAAAAAGAATAGTAAGGTGAACAAATGATTCACCTAAATATCATTATCTCAAATAGCTTTTCAAGTATCTGGAGCTTCTTTGAGGTGAAAGCAGAAGAACAAAGCGAATGTCAAAAAATAATGAACAGAACTTAACTTCAAAGTGACATAGAAAAACAAAGACTATCATCAACCAAAGCAGGAATATTAATAACATGCTAGGAGGAAATCTATTTTTAGCCCTCGTTTGAAAAAGGGACTGAAAAAGGTTCCAGTTCTGACCATTGAAAATAAGATGAGAAATGTGAAATCTGTGGAAAGAAGCTATAAACCCAAGTGCTGGCTTTAAATTTAGCAATGGTCTGAAGAACTCAAAACAATGAAGTGCAGTGTACTTTGTAGCTGCTTATTTTCGCTAAGTTGTATAGGTAAAAGTCTCTGATTTCTCCACACTTAATTTTCAAAGACCCCAGAGCCCATGTTTAATTTAGCAGACTTACAGCTTTTGAATAATATCTCGTATAAAATATCTCCATGGGGCTTGGCAGGAGATGCAGAAAAATGTTCAAAAAACAGATGTTATTCTTTAGAAATCAATAGTTATACTCACCAACTAATTACTTTGCTCAAGATAATCTGTTTCCTCAACATGGAGGAAATGAGAATCACAAGGATATTTTTTGTCGATCTATATTTAATCTAATGAGTCAGTTGGCACCCTGAGGGTCTTCAAAAATAGATGCTGATAAATAAATCAGGGGCTGGTCCAAAGACTACTGAAAGTAATAGAAAGACTCTTGTTTTGTTTGACTGCATTTGGATCAGTTTCTAAACCTCTTTCAGAAATTAGCTTTTTATTGTTGCACAATAATTCACATAAAACGTCTATCTGTTTTTATGTAACCGACACTTTAGTGGATGTCTGTGTCTTTGATACATGTATACATGAAACTATTTTTAATCTGTTGATTAGTATTTCAGAAGTTGTAAGTGATGGATCAGAAACTGAGCTGTTAAAAAATAGAAGTCTGCTGAGTCTGATATTTTTATTGGGTCAAGTTGGTAGTGATGTGGAAATATTTAGCGTGCAAGACAAAATTTTGGTGAACGTTGTCCTGACTTGTAATTTAGGTTCCAGATATATTCAGCTTAAGTGGTGGTAGTAGAAAACATCACCCCATCCTTACTCAGTGGGCTAAATTGGACACTGTTTTAATTCTTCAGGCTGCTTAATGTAATTATACCTGAAATGGTTTTTTGTCTTTATTTTATTTTTAGGGTTTTTTTTATGTTGAGTTGAAATTTTTGAAGCATAATGGAAGTGTGGACAACACAGATGTTTTTGGGAAAAGTTAACAGCTTTTACTTTTAAATATAAAGAAACCCAATATTGCAAGCCTTTGATTTGTTTCAACGTCCACCCGTCCGTCCGTCCATGAAAGATTATTTGCACAGGTACCTCAAGCAATGCATAAGGGAACATCAGAGGGTTCTGTTCATGGATTGATATTTTTGGCTTTGGGAGATATGATGCGACTCCCCTCTTTATTGTCTATTAATCCCAGAAAGAGCTGGCAAACTTTCTTAAAGTGATAATGGAAAGATGTCTGGCATGATTGTGTTTCAAATTAAGTGATGCCTAACAATGAGGTCATCTCTCAAGCACTGGAATTCCAAACAGTCCCAGAGCATGTGGGAAGAGTTTCTCCTAATGAGGCAACATTTCCAGCACTTGTCTGTATGCAGGAAGTCCATCTAGCACACGTGCCAGCATCCAAAGGCTGCAAATACAGCTGTATATTATAGCATCTGGTTTTAAGAACAAGTAACGATTGTGTTTTAAATATTGTCCCAGACTGATTATGTCATATGCATATATACTTCTGTGCTGCTATACTGACTGAAAGCATCTGGAGCAGCTACCAGTGTTAAATTGTTTGTCAAATATCCACATACCTGTCAATGTGATATGGCTAGCTACACATTTGTTAAATGCCAAGGCAGGTACTACCATGATACCTCTCCATTTGTGAAGCTCCCATGGTCTTTGGAGGCAATATGTCTAGTTGATGGCAGAATTTGGTGCTGCTTATGTGAAAATTTTCCTAAATATTTTCAAGAAGTTTGATGTGGTTTCAGCTGTAAGTAGGGAGCTTTTCCTTCTGAATTATGGGCAAGGGAAATGCTCTAAAAATGTCTTCAGCAAACTGATAAATAGGCAAAACAATATTAAAGGCTTATCTTTATATGTGCTCAGGAAATAGGCTATCAAGCCGAATTCCCACTGCCTCTGCCCTTTGAAGATTCATGTTATAAAGCTAAAGGGTGTAGAAATCACCCTTACACTCGTACAAGTAATGTAAATTAAATTTGCTACATCTTACTGCCCCGTAGGTTTATTTGCTGTGTTCCATCATCTTTAATCAAAACAATTGGTTGAGTTGAAATATAATCAGTCGTGATTCCCGGACAGATTTTTAGAGCCCAAAGAACACTATGTAACTCATTGAGAGGCAATGTCATTTGTCTCTTAATCCTGAACTCCTTGATGCTTCTTTTGTAGTCAGAAGAAGGAGGCATGGATTCAGCTTTTTTGACTACTAAAGGGATAAAAGGCTGCACATGCATATAAAAAATACAGGAATTCTAGCTACTTTTCAGTAATTGTCAGGCCAACCACCATGCGACAGCTGCTGCAGCTAATTTTTTCCTTTAGAAAATGGAGTGGGGTGTAGGAGTTGGTGAGTAGAATTTAGACAGAAGTCCTGTTCATTTCACACTGAAGGAAGGTATACTGTACTTTTGTAAAGTGCAGGTAGTTTCACTTGCTTTTGTGAGCATGAAGCAGTGACTTCTCTTACTTTTGCAAAGAATGAGCAAATACTCCTAAAAGAAAAGAGCTTCTTGGATAACAGAGTCTTTATTAGGCAATTTTTATCACAGCCATGCACTTAGCCCTTTACTTGGCCTATATTACAGCAGTCTTATGCTTGCTCTAACTTGTGTGAGTTGTTAAATACTCCTTGGAGATAAGAGTCATTGGGATTTGCTGGATTGGAGGAAACCTTGGCCATTTTTACTTCCCTTTGATTGTACACTACTCCGCCCTGTAACACCGATGAGCCTCTTGTGCCTGGTTATGGGGATTGTAAGGCCTTTTATGTCAGCAGTACGAAGTTGTCATAGTGCAACCCCAAATCGGGGCTATTTCACTGAGATAATTTGTGATAATTGACACAACACCTGTTTGTTCTCACTAGAGTCAACGGTTGCATAAGGTTCCAATTACTTCAGAATTTGGCCCCAAGTTTCTGGGAAAATGGTGAGTATTTGCATATAAACTGCTGTACATTTGTTCATGGGCTGTGTACCTGAAGTATGTGGAAACGTGTTTTTCTTGAAAATCGCATTGGAAAGTTTCGATGACTCCTTTTTTGACCATTGCATGCTGGAGCGACCTGTGAGTGAGAGACAGTGGAGGAGGCCAGCAAAGAGAACTATGATGAGGTTTGCTTGGAGAATGGATGATGCATCCGCTTTGGCTCCGCACTACTTGAGGGACCATGATTAAAAGTTGCTCGGGGAAGCTTGTTACTGTTTTAAAGTTGCCAGTTCTGTGGGTTTCCTGTGGAATTGGACTAGTTTTTAGCAACAGCTGCGGTTAATTTTCAGGAGCCATTTTGGGGGCTTTTTTTAATGCTAACAGAGATTTTTGGCTGTCTGGTTGGGGCAGTGGTTTCCATTGTAAATTTTGATTATGTCTCTGAGAGTTGATGAGAGGTTTTGAGCCAGTACTGTGCATCAGCGAGCCAGTGCTTGACTCCTCTGTCATGGGCACTGGAAGCTCTTCAAGGACAGTGTTTCAAAGTGCGAGTGACAAGCATAGATGATTGCCTGAAGTACTGAGGGATTTTATAAGGTCCTCTCGCCAGTTAGTACAGCCCCATTGAAATAAAGTGGGACTTTAATTCCTAGCTTGCTTGCAAGTGTTACTAGCAAAAGGAGGGTAACTTTAGAATCCCAGGTTCTAAAAGCATTTACCGCTCCAGGTAAGAAGCTTCACCACTAACAGAAGAAGACAATTAACCATATAAAATATTTAGGTACTTTTAACAGTCTTTTTCAGAATTATTAATCATCTGGGCATGACTACAAGAACAATTATGATACAACAGTGTGTGTACGGTGAATTTTTGTCATTCTAATAGTTTTTTCTTTTCTCGGCTAGGCTGAGGTGGTCTCTGTTGGTTTCAGTCCATAATGAACACCAAGAAGCTGTCCCAACTGAACTTAAGAGTGGAGTTCACCGTGAATCTTCTCATTTACTGTTAAGACCATAATGTGGGTAAGAAATTAGTGGATGGTGGCCTTCTTTGTGAGGATGGTGGGGAAAAGAGACATTATAGGTGAATCCAGGAGGGTGTAGATATTGATGCAAATGCAGAGGAGGTAAAGAGGAAGACTAGACTTGTTCTTTGTTGAACTGGCAGATACCTTGTAGTCTTTCTACAATGGGTAGAAAATAATATGGCAGGACAGGATAAAGGAAGTGGGTCTGTAAATTCCTGATCTTTTCTTTGTGGTGGGCAGTAGTGTTTCCAAGTGTAGGCTTAGTGAGAAGACAAGAGAAGATGGTTTAACATTCAGCATTTCCTAAATGTGACCGTTGTGTAGCAGCAACAACAGTAACCACAGCTATAAATACTTGTCTCCAAACTTGCCCTGTACAGATAATTAGATTCTGAGGAATATAAGAACACTTCTGCATGCTTTCTTCTCGGTCTTAAAAAAGAACACCTTGTTTTCAGTGGCATTCCTGTTCCCAGTGTGTTGGATTTCCCTCATTATTCAGGCAATTGTGCTCTACCTAGGGGTGCTCATAGAAAACCTGTTTGAAAAACAGTACAAGCAAGTCCTTGTGGTAAAGAATACTGCAAGTCCATCAGTACTGGCATAATCTATATGGTGTAAACTTTATCATTGATCACAGCAATGACAGAAAACTACAAACCAAGAGATGCTGGAGTGTTTTATAAGAGGTGAGACATTGGCTGCCTGTACTAAGAGATTAAATTGCTGAAGTCCCTTGATTCAAATTAGTGCTCTTGCTACATGATTTAATGAAGTAAAAATAAGTTTGTCTAAAACTTGATAGAAATAATAATGATTTGGTGCAAAATGACTTTCCAAAATACAATGGAAATAAATGTAAATTGAATTAAGAAGGAAAGGAAAAGAAAATGTTTCCCCAGTAGAGATAAAGTGCACAATTCTGGGGGTTATTTTCACATACTTCTGACTGTTAAATTCCATTTTCTTTGGCAGCTTTATCCAGTCCCTTCTGTAAAACCTGCTAGAAGAAGTTCCTGTGCAGCCTGTATGTTTGAATTCTAGTGAGGCATCTCGAGACGGTTTGGCTGCCTTGTGACAATATTTCAGACTGGTCTCTGATGAATTCCAGAGTGTTACATAAATATCTGGATCACAAATAAAGGTGTGAAGACACTTGGGAGAGCTGCAAAAGTAAATCAGTGAGCATTCTGAGACACTTCCATCCATGACGTCTCTGACTTAATACCTAGCAGAGGTAAAGGTCCTCCTTTTCTCTCTGTTTCCAGTTTAAGTTTGTTTGTACATCCTAAGAAATAAAGGGAAATACTTTGATCTTTCTGATGTACACCAGCGTCTCCTTGTTTCCTTAGGATGTCATCTGGGAAATAACTATTCAAATATATCTTCTCTTTGTTTTATAGTCTTTCATAGTGCCTGCAGCCTCACTATTAGGGAAAAAAAAAAGCAAAGGGAAGACCTTATTCACAGCAGAGAAGCTTCTGTCTTTCTCTCCCCGAGTTTCTCTGAATGAGAGGTTTTTAATGAGAACACTGGTTCTGAAGGAAAGCTTTCTAGAAAGGATTGTGTAACACATTGAATTTGATCTTGAGTCCAAAATGTCAGATAGAGCCTTATTGGCAAGAAGTTCTCCAGCTGAGGACCTGCTCCCAATTCCCTTTTCCTTATATTGCATAGCCAAAACCTGGGCTGGGCTGGTTGCGGACCACAGTGAGTGTGTGCATGGGAAGTGAGGTTTGTCATGCAGAGATTTGAGGCAATTCTGTCATTGCCCAGCACACTACTAGTCTGGGGTTTTATTTGTCCCTTTTTTCCCCTGAAAGTTGTTTTTGTTTGCAAAGAAATACCACCATCTTCCTGATACAGCTGTAGTGATGCTTGGATGAGGTGGTATCAACAATCAGTTGGATGATTTTCATGGAACAGGAAGCCGACGTGTTTAAAAGAGACATAAAAATAAGAACTGGTAGCTGGCAAAGATGGTTTGGTGTGCTTTTCGTGCACTGAATAACTCATCTGTACCTCCACCAACCTTGTCACTGCATCTTCAGTTGCTGTGGGAGTCTGGCATGTAATCTTGGAGCGTGATGAGTTACATGAGACACAGATTTGCTGTATTCGTATCATATGGAATTAGTGTAGATTAGATAAACTAAAATAGCCCCCAGCACAGATGCATCTGCATTTCAAATTAAAGTTCAGCTATTCCTTGTGCACCCACTTCATCTCCGTATGCTTGTGTTACTGTACAGGCCTGCTGACAGCTTTAAAACAGCTTCAGAGGAGGAAAGTGACTGATGGCAACACCAAAGCCATGCAAAGCTCTGTGATTTTCATTGCAAATTGTGCTGCCTGTGAGCCTTTTAAAAATACAAGTGATTGATAGGAAATCAATCCTTAGGCAAGACTGGCAATGACTGATTGCTACCTGTGGAAGGATTAACTCTCACCAAAAGACTTTGTGGAACTTCACAGTATACTTCGAGGTAGCTTGCTTCATGTCCTGCTTAAATCCTGCCCTATTTGGGGAGAGAGGATTTGTTCATAGGTGAGGCAGATCCCTCCCCTATATACAGGCATCTTCTCTATAGATGGAGTCATAGATTTGCAAGCCAATTTCCTGCTTCCCAACCCCTGAATTGTACTGACTGAGCTACTGCCTTTTTCCTTCTGCTCTCCAAATGATTTACCCAGGGGAGGAGCGTATGGGCCCTGTACGCTGATGAGTGGGGACAGGGCAGATGGAAAGATGTAATTCAGTGGGAGGCTGCCCAGTTTCTTTCACATACCACCAAATCACCAAAAGCTTCTTTCTTTCTGCCAAGCACTTCCCTCTCACCCATGCCTTCTTTCCTACATGTGTATTTTGTTTCAGTCTGTTGGCATTATTAGCAAAGAGTCATTCAGTCTCTGCGTATTGGTCTGAATCCACATTAAATATATAAAAGGTATGTTCAGTTAAAGTTAAGCAGCACTGTGCCTAGTGAAAATGAATAGAGTGAATCATCCTCTGAAAGATTTGAAGACACAGCACGGGAATCCTTTTACATGATTATTTTAACACATGTAGAAGAGGAAGGAAAAATAACACCACACTGGAGCCCGATGCAAGGAATTTCTGTTAAATCGATAATGTGTTTACATTTTAATCTCTTGCAGAAGTGGCTGAATTTGCTTATGGCTTTAAGATGCTCAAAAAAATGTAGTTGTTAATTAGACAGTATAGTGGAGTGAGGGGGTGTGTGTTTTTTCAAAGTGGAATCACTTCCATTTTATATCATTCTTCAATAAACATTATTCCCGAGTCTGCAATACAGACAGCCTGGTTTCCTCATTAGGAAAAAAACCCACACTCAAAAGACAGTATCTTCATATCTATCTGTATATATACATACAAACTCCTTACATATATACACACCTCTTGTTCAGTTATTTATTATAACAATAATATTAATGTACATTAAAGAGATTTGGCATACATAGTTCCTTACAGGTTTCTATCAGGTAAACAAAACAAAAGGCCTAAGATGATTTTACGGAAATGGAAAATGATTCAGGGCTCAAGAGATCTAACGTTGTTGTCACCACGAGTATGATTTGTACAGGAAGTTTTTATTTTAAAAGCATATTAAAGGAGGTGAAAGTTGTCTGTGTCCTCAAAAGTGCTGGTCACCTACTCGTTGGCATTAGGTCAGTTCCAAGGTTCTCTGAATTGTTTGTTTAGGAAGTCATTGTTTCAGTTTTTTAGGAAGTTATTGTTTCAAGTTTTGGTTCCTTGCTGTAATATTTTTGAACAGAGATTCCCGCTGAGACTATGGCATCACTATTTTCAGCCTATAAATAAGTGCAAAACTTCCATGAATTCATTCTTGTGGACGCTGCAGTCCCTTCTATGTGTGCTGTGCAATCAATTTCAGAATAGTTTTGGTATTTGTATGTCAATACAAAGGTACTAGATGCTAGAGGTCTCCTCAAAAGAGTGCAAAGCAGCTGTAAAATGCCACTTATGCTGCTTAAGCATCCCATCAAGCTCTGGGGAAAAGCTTAGAAATCAATTTTCATTAATGAAGTATGACCCATTAGAATTATTGTGATATAGATCATAGTTGTAAAAGAATTTTTAAATTTCTATCATAGAAGGCATTTGCTGTTGCTTCTTTCTCTGTGAAGTCTAAATTGTCTAAAAAGAATTTAGGAAGCAGTTTTATAGGATGACTACTGTGAAATTCCATCATCTTTTTTGACTGAACAAGAACTTCCCCTTTCTTGTAATTGCTACTTTAGTTTTAGCTGCAGACTTAGAGGTTTAGAAAAATACCCTATACTTTTCTGTATAATCAGAAAATGATATGAGTGTATATATAGATAAGCTGCTGAACCATGCTGTTAAGCAGGAGATGTTTTTCCTGTAGTTCAGGCTTGCCAGATTTTCACATGTTAACGGCCATCTTACATAACCAAGAGTGTTGATTTGCTGTGGTTTTTTTCTCTTGGTTTTCTTGCCTTTTCTTGGTATCTTATACTACATTTGCTAGTGCAAAACTGCTGAAGGTTGCTTATTGAGTTATTGTTTTATTTTGCATTGCTGTTAGCATTAAAAAGTTGCTAATTTTTTTGTTTATTTCTTAAAGCATTCAGACAGGAGATCTCCAGTAGACCTAGTTGCAGTGTTTTAAAATAGGGCCATCTCTAACTGTCTGCTGCATTTCTTTGTGTAAGGGTGCTCACCTGCAGGGAGCGAGAACAGTCAGCTGCTCCACCTCAGAGCCAGGTGAGACCTATTGTGAAAATAAAGTGCAATCAGCTGTGTTGGCTGTTTGAAGCCAATATTTCAGCTGTGAACTAACGTAGGTGAGGAACAGTTTTCTCTCGCTCTGGTTAGGGTAACATCTGGTAGAGGAGCAAGTCAGAAAGCTGGAGCTTTTGACGTCCTGAACCACCACAAGAAGGTTCTGAAGAGAGCTTCCTTTGGGATACTGAAATTTTGCTTTCAACCAAGTTTTTACTGGATCATTGGCTGGTGAGTTTGGCTATTGTAGAGCATTACAGTAGGGAGTGGGTGGCTTCTGAATGACTTTGGTAGCATAGAACTGTTGAAATACGCAGAATCAGAAGGATAAAGAAGCTGTGTGTGGTCATATTTTGATAAAACCAAATAAAATTATTTGATAGGCTCTTGCATTGCATGTATGCCCTACTTTTCTACTTTAACAGACAAGGTTTCATATAGCTGTAGACTTGATTTTAAGAGTGTGAAGGAAATTATTTTTTTGTGTGTTGTGAAGATCATAAATCCTTTCTGTGTCTGTGATTAATTTAGGCTGATGTTTGCATTTTACTTAGATCTACTCAGTCATGCATTTGGTAATAAATTCTTCACCTTCAGGAATACTGCATGATTTTAATTCATACACTTCTATTTGGTAATCAGTTATCCCTTACTGATGTGGACCATCAGCTTTCAAAATTACTGTAGTTAAAATGGAAAAAATACATAATGAATTCATTAATGCAATGACCTATTTTGTTTCCAGCATTTTCTCTGTTCCTGAACCAAATGTTTGAACTATCACATCTTAACCTTCTTATCTCTGATGGCTATGCTTTTTTCCCTGTGATCAGAAACTAAAAATGAAAATATCTCAGTGTATTCACATTGCTTTCCTCACAGGAAAGTAGCATAACATGTAATCATTTAGAAGGGAAAAAGTTGTGTAGCGCTTGAAACCCTACACCTCCCAAGTTGGGAAGATTTTCACTTAGTGTGCAGGTTTTGCCACTCAGGCCCCTCTTTAGACATCATAAAACTTTACTGTCTTTCACTTTTATGGCACAATTATGAATATAAAAGCAGGGATGTTAATGTTGGGTAAGGAAAATGATTTGCCAGACTCTGTTATCAATGACAAAACACTCAGAGAAGGCAGTAAAAGCAAAGAGGCAGTAGGTGAAGTTGAGGTGTGATGACATTTGGGAATCTGGCCCAACAAAGGGAAAGGGAGATAGCAAGAAATGGTGCTTCTTTTTCTGTGCTGAAAGAGGGAGCTGGAGTCGCTGACATGGTTTCCTTGGAAAGAGTTAAATCTATTCTGCAGTATCTTCTCTTTTTAAAGATAAACTCTCCATTGTACGGTAGATGATATTCTCTCACAGTTTCCATCCCACCACAAGCAAAATCGGGGTCTTCTGAGTAGCAGCTGTACTGAATGCAACCTGAGGAATAGGAAAACAGAGTAGAAAAAGAAAATAGGAAGAAGTTATTGAAAAAAGACTTAACATAGTATTTCGTACAAAGTATTTATTATATTTATATCAGGATGTGTTTTATTAGCTCATAAAACTTAGTCATATGGATAATTTGAGTAATTAAACTGACTAGGTCCAGTGTATTTGTTAGCATTGTAGTAGTGCAAAACTTATTTCCACAGGTGTTTCAAAAGACCCACAGAGGTTGCATGACTGAAACATTAACATATTATTCTAATAATATGATGCTGCTCTGTCTGACTCAAGAGCTTTTAACTTTAATAATTTCCAGGTTATTCAATAGCCAAAATGTGTTTTCCGTTCATACTTTCACACTAGTGCGTTTTCTTTAATATAAAGTAGTGATATAATGAATAAATTATATCCAGATGAAAGCCTGCCATTTGATACTTCATCCCAGGATTGTGATGGCATATGGCAAAATAAACATTTTCCAATAATGTGCTATCTGTATGAAGGACAGGGACCTAGATGGTGGCCTGAAGGGACATTTGATACAAGGAGGAATGTAAAAGCCTGTCTGGACAAGCAAATAAATTGTTACTGATATGGGAGCTGGAGATCAGCCTTGTGTCTTCTGGGTGGGGACTGATGAGGGGTTACTTATGGATCTGTGGTTTAGATTATTTCTTAAGAAAATGAGGACTTTAAATGAAGCATTTGCATGAGTCGAACTCACCAAGTTATCCAGAAGATGATTTGGGTTGGTGGCAAGTCCCATGGTTATAGTGGGTGTCCTCCTTTGATATAACACAAAGGGGCATTTTTGTTGTGGAGCCTTTGCTGGCTGCAGGCGCAGCTCCCAGCCCCCCTGAGGAGAGTTTTCAACAGGCACGGTGGGAGTTCCTGAAGCCGTATATCTGTCCTGCGCGCCGCGTTTGGTTCGGATACGTCTGTAACACTTATTGTAACTGATGAATAATTATCCCCACTGCCAAGATAATTTCAGCCAGTGTGATGAGGGCTGATGAAGGAGGTGTGAGCTGGGAAATCTTACTTGAGTTGGAAATCTTGCAAAATTCTAATGACCGTGAGGTCGGAGTGCCTCGCTACTTTCACACCTGGTGCCAGATATTTGGTTTTGCTTTTGCCAGCAAGTTAGCTGCAGCCAAGGTTTTCTTAATTTTTTTTTTTTTTTTTTTTNGAAAAAGATTTTGCTAGTAACAGTTTTGTCAGCATTATATTTTCCATGTATTTCAAAGGCCAATCTGCTTGTCTCTTTCTTGGTATTGTATAATGCACTAAAGACTGCCTGGGTGCTACTACGTTCTTTTTGAGCAGTAAGTAATCTACTTTGCTATTTTGTCCAAAAAGACCGGTGGAAGTTTTCCATGGTAGGAGGAAAAAAGCATCATCAGGTGGAACTCACTGCTGTGTTCTTACATGTCATGAGTATGCGCCTACTTTCAGAACTTTTCATCTGCGAGTATAAAATTTTTTTTTTTTTGGTTGCCCAGATAAATTGGCTCCATGTGCAGGTGCTTAAAAATGTCATACATGCAAAATTTAGGAGTTGCAACTCTGTCGAATGTCAACCTCCAACTATGTGCCTAGAAAACTATAAAGAAACAAATGAGTTTTAAATATCTTCAAATCTATTTGAGACAAACCTTTTCAAAATTCTCCTGTTCCTACTAGTAATAGGGTGGTGTGCAGCCTTTTAGATCTGAAAGGCTGAGCAGTAATAGGTATTTTATGACTATTTTAACTTTTTAGAGACATGGAGAGCAAGCAGAATTAGCACTTGAGCATTGCTGCATAGTCATTCCTCTCCCTATTTAGAGAACAGTTGTTTGATCCTCATTAGAGAAATACACTATGAATCTTAAACGTAGTTAAAAAAATTATACTGAGCGCATGTCAGTGAAAATAGTGTACTAGAACTAACAGTTTAATGTCAAACATCGGTGTTTCATTGGTTGTTGATGGGTTATTCTTTTAGACTGAAACCAAACAAATTCCATCTCTGAACGTATATCTGGAGAAAAAGTTTCTATGAACTGTACACAAAACATAAGAAAAGCTTTAGGGATGTGACTTAAAATTCTAAAAAGTGGGTTGTAAACCCAAAATATCCCCCCTGGTTATCATGAGAACATAATTTGTGAAAGGATTATTTTTATTTCCTTATAATTTTCAACAAAGGGGAAAACCCCACTGTTTTAAACAATTCTAGTAGTTGAATTACCATTTCTACAAAAATAAACATGGTGAAAAATCAAATACTGTAAAAGGATCCCTATCAACAATGAAATATGGAATTAAGAATGTTTCCTAATTAGAGGAGAGAGAAATCTGTGTGTGTTACAATAGCATGGTATTCACTACAGAAGAGTACTGTATTATTAGAAATATCCTAGGATGTTCATTCTGGATTCAGGTCTTAGTGGAGCTGTTTCAGCTTTGATTCAGGATGAATTCTTAATTCAGGTATTTAAACAGACTGGGCATTGTCTCCGAAACAGCAGATTATGACCTAAGTTAAGTTTTATTACCTGTGATAAGTTTTATTGAAATAAAATATATTTTTGCTCTCACAGGTTAAATTTTCATTTGCTTTCAGAAGAAGGGTGCTTAAATACTCTGTAATTCTGTAATTTATTTCATCTGATAGGCTTTAAGCTTAAAAAGCTATGAAATTGTAGTACTTTTTTTTTCCTCAGAATATAAGAGGAAATGGTTGTCTTGTAGTTTTTCAAGATAGGAAATAAACAATCACGGTCCAAATCATCATTAATGAAAAATGTAACTTTTGCATGTTTTGTGTGCTCAGCAGCTCCATTAACAGATCTCTGGGCTAATTCAGATTATCTTTATGAAATAAAGCCTCAGGATGTCACAGCAGCAAGGCGTTACAGGGATAGTTATGATCCACAGTCAGAGTACGGGTAGCTGAGAAACTTGATTACATTATCAGAAATGCTTGGTCTAATCTAGAGGCTGACATGCCAAAGACAGGGAACGCTGTTGTTGGATGTTGCCATGAGGGTCACAGTAAACATAAAATTGTTGTTTTGCGAATCCTCTTGAGACAATGTAATCCTTAACTTACTAAAGGGAAGTGGAGGCACCAAAGCAGGCACATTGTGTACTTGCTCTGTCCCTTCTAAATTAGCAGTGAAGTTTTAAAAAAAAAAAATTGAAATTCAATAGTGGAGACCCTAAAAGTGAGGTCTTGTTTTTATTACTTGTGAAAGACAGACACTGCACTAACAGAAATGAGGGATGCTGCACCATCAGCTGAGGCTATTGAACAAACACCTCTCATCCAGAAAACAGTCTTTTTATCAACAGAGAATAAATGTGAGAAAAATGCAGAGGAAAATATGGAGATGCATGCTATATTTAGGAACTGTTAATGTAGGTATGGTTTTAAATGAGCTGATGCAGTATCACTTGTATCTACAGCAGTGCTACAGTTTAAAAGCTAAATCAGAGTAAATTTCTCATTTGGAGAAATGTAATTTGGCTGGAATCAATAAATTTATGATCTGCCTGGCTCCTCACTGAGAGGAGAATTGAAAGGTCCATGCGACACACGCAAACTGCAAGCATATGCTGCAAACCGCAACTGGTCAGCTGCCACCTGACCAAGAAAAAGAGGTCCTCTGGCCGGCCAGCCAGGGCGTGGGGATTTTTGTAGCAGGAGGGCAGCTGGTTTGCTTTGAGCCACTGCTCTGAACCAGAATTTCACTGGAAAGGTACCAGTGCTGGGTATAAGTGGTTTTTAGCAAATGAAATATTCTGCTGGATCTGTTCTCTCACTCCTTATTTTGTTAGAAGCAGACAGATTTAGTTTTCATGCACTTTCTGTTTGTGGAGAATCATCATTCCTAATTTACTACTCAGGAAGTGAAAAGACAAAACCCAAACCTCTGTAACTGCCAGGACAATGAAATGTAGAGCTATTGCTCAACATGTTGAATAACAAACCCCAACTCAAGCTTTATTGACCAAATCTATCAGGAGATGCTTAGATATTATACCTTTTTGCTTGTATGATATACTAAGTTCTTCTAGTTTGAAGACAAATATCCATTGTGAATTGCTTTTATTTGTTCCTTAAGGTTGTCTTGACTTTTCATTGGGATGGACATGACTGAGTATAGTGTCGATTTGTTGTTGAGGAGATAAATCCATCTTTCAAATTTTCAGGAATAGAAGTGTATGGGGAAGAGCTGCAAGTTTCACTCAAAATTCCTGCATCTGCTCTTTCTTTGAGACACTGTAAGCACTCTTTGCCACATCCCACTGCCCTTGTTGCTTCTTGTCAGTTTTTGCTACAAGAGATGTAAAATATTTTTTTTTTTTAGTGGTGCTGATATCCACGAGAAAAGGATTACCAACAAACTAGTTCAATAAGTAAATAGACAAATCACAATATTTGCTTTTCACAGATGTTTGATCTGTTAAAGGACCTCACATCAGGGAAACTTATGCTGGTTTTACAGGCACAGGATCAACCCTGCCAACAATTAGACTCATGTAAACCTGCTTGTGCTAATTTGATGTAATGCTGACTTCTGTTCTATTACCTTCCCCTCTGTATCTCTCTCTCTTCTTCTCTGCCTCTCTGAAGTTTCTTTGCATGTTGGCTGGACTGTGATGATTGCATGACATGAAGATGCAATTTATGCTGTTTCCAGATGTTGTGACTCTTGCTGACTCCTCATGGCTGCCCTTCAAAGTGCTACCAAAGCTGTCTTGGCTGGATGGCCCAGATAGTCTGATCCTCTGAGATTAGCAAATATCAGTCTTTATTCTCTGTCAGGGCATGTCCCCATAAACAGGGTTTCCTCAGTGAGGCTGGGACTCCACATTAAAAATTCCCTGAGGGTAGAGCTGCTTTCAGAGTCCCTGCCCCTGTTCACTCTTTTCTGTGTCTTGCTGGTAGTATGTGGCCCCTCAATTTTGCCAATTGGACTTCAGTCCTCTAAAGATGCAAGATCAGTTCAAGGCAAGATAAAAATCTTCTGCTGTCCAAAGCAGTGATTTCACTCTCTCTGAGACCATAGCTTTCCTCTTCCTCCCCGCTGCCTCTACAATAGGTTAGGACTAGTGACTGGAGTTGCAGCATGAGCCACTGGGGGACTGAAAACTGCTTCTTGTTGCAGATTTTGTTGGGTTTTTTTTGTTTTTGTTTTTATTGGTGGAGTTACTGTTGCTAGTGAAAATGCAAGAGCCACAGTGGGCATGTGGAAAGGCAGTAGGAGTCGCATGGGTGGGCTACCCCCTGGGAAAGCAGTACTGTCTTGTATTGGCTTAAGCTATTACAATTCCCCACCCATATCACCATCTTTGAAATAATGTGGTTTAAAAGACATGAAAAGAGTAAAACTGAAAGCATATTACCTGGCATCTTAGCCAGTCATAAACCCACTTGAATTGCTACAACTAAGGAAGCAGTAATCTCTCTGGAGTCTCTTGGCATACCTGGAGGTGGAAGTGTCTTAAAATGGCTTTGCCACTTGAAAGATGTTCAATGCAGAACCACATCCTGAGGTGCTTCTGCCATCGATCTCCATTCAAACTTCAAAAGCAATAACAATTCTCCATAAGAAGATTTTCTTATTGTTTCCCTTTTGTTTGTTTGAATGGATATTTAAGTCAGGGTCAAAAAACATACTGGCCCAAACTACAGATCCTCAATCCTTTTCTTGGGTACTTCAAAACAAGCCTGACTCTCAGAAATGCTGAATGTGTCACAGCTCCTGTTTAAGCTCAGATGCAGCAGTGCCTGGCTGTGGTCTGTAATGAGCCACCTAGAAAGAAAAAAAAACACTGACAGAGCTCTGGGCTGTTTAAAACTCTGTCTGCTTGGCTGAATGACAGTATTGCTGGACATGCCAAGACCTCTTAATTCATATCTATTCTTTTCATCTGTTAAAGCAATGGAAATAACAGAAAGAGTGAGAGTCCTCTAATTGCTAGTCATTACTTTTTTTGCCCTGGCTGGATATTAACCGTGCTACCAGCCACTTCACCCAGTGCAAGAGCAATCTGGGTGCCCTGTTATCATCAGTTATCTGAGAAGATGACAATAACACCCACCCAGGCATGTACTAACTGTCTGTCGCTCGGAGGGTTGATCTGTAATATGTAATCCCAACCAGCGGATATGTTTCTATTAATAATAAGCTTTCATCTTTGGTCCTTTCACCTCTCCCACCCCACCCCTTCCAGGAGATCTGTAAGCTTTTAGACAATGAACAGGTTCTTGCTAGAAGACAGGTTGAGGTAGAAAAGATAAGTGGAGTAAAATGAAGAGACATCTAACAGTAAGAGAATCCTGGTGTGTGTTTTTGTTTGTTTTTTTAAAATATCACATGTTGATACAGTTTATACTTCATCATGATTCAAGTTTATATTCTTACATCTCAAGAGTATGGAAGTGTTAGCAAAATAAGAGCTCGTGTTCTCTTTGGGCTTTACATTCAAGGCTCTTGAAGAAAAAACCCTCTGTTACAAAGAGAACATTCTTCAGAGGTGAATAAACCTTTAAACCTATCCTTTTTCTCTGGGGCTTTCACTGGAAATGTTTGGCCTAAGTCTAAATATAAACAGAGTGCCTTAATCATCGTTTGTGTGACCATCTCTATGCAGCTCCTTAACTAGTACCAGGAAAGCTAGTGGTAGAGTGTGGCTCCATTGCGGTGGCCCTATGAGGCCTGAAAGCCTGCAGGGTAGGAAGAACAGCATGGAATATTTTACAGTAGAGATGGGCATAAAATCTTTAAATAGGTTTGGGTTGGTTTTTTTCCTTTTCTTTTTTAATGAAACTTTTAATGGCTGCATTCATTGAAATTCTAATTGCGTTGGGAACTTCTTCCGTGCTGACTTTTGTAATCCATCAATCAGAGAAGGATACATTCAGAGGTTGTTTTGGGGACTGAAAGGGTTAAAGTGTCCTGAACTACTAATTCACACTATTTAACTCTGTAAATAACCCTCTCTTCTCTGCCCTGTAAAAATAATGTTTTTTACATTATAAAGATTATAACATTATAAAGATTACAACTTTGAACCTTTAAATGTTAGGAAATGTCACAGTTGAAGGAGCTGGCAGAGTTTAATTTGGTCCTTTTCTAAGCAAGCATTATAGCACTGGTTTTAATTATACTGTCGCATATGTTGGTCATCCCATTGTTTAATTTGAGGTCCCTGTTCCAAATGTGAGGTCAAGAGGCTTTTTGAAGACAAATGCATAACAGCAAGATTTCATTCAAAACACAAGTTGCATAAAATATATATATAAGTTGAATGGATGTTTATAATGAAGCATCGAGAGAAACTTCGTTAGGAAGCATTACCTAGCTCAGGAAAGGCCTGTAGTGGCATAAGATAGGAGTAGAGTACACCTGGAAAACTTGGGTTTAATTCTTTTCCTAGCAGGCCAGGGATGCAGTCCTCTTGTCTTGCTAAATTCTATGCTGAAGTTGTACATTGGGTATAGATTTTCAGTGAGGTCTATTGACTTCTGCTCTCTGTCTCCCCACTGTAAGTGAAATTGTTTCTATTAGTGAAAATGTTGGCAATACCCTAAATCCATGAGGATAAAAAAAAAACCCTGGAAACCACCAATGTTAATGTTTTATCAGAAAACTTGTTGATAGCAAGTATTTAGGAAAAAAATCCTCAGTGATAGTGCAAACAGTTCCGCAGGGCAAGGCAACTTTCATGAGTGGTCGCTTGTAAAAATGAGTGAAAAGTACTTAAATCTGGTTTTAGAGTAGTGTAAAACCATTATGTATTTTATTTAGTAAATCCAATAGGGATGGAAAGAACTAGATAGTTGGTTTTTTTTCTTCCTTGTTTTTTTCACCAGTACCCTCTTTCTTGGGCCTTCTACCTTATGAAAAATACACAGTGTATGTGTACTGTATATAAATATGCCTTCCTGATATCAAACAGTCTGGGTCTGCTGCTTGGGTAATCTATAAGATTATACCAACCATAACGTAGCAGGCACATGCCAGACACTTGACCCCTGGAAAGGCAGTCGCAGGCCATGCCGTATTTAAACAGGGCTAGTAGTGTAGTTAGCAGCCAGCATGCAGTTGAACAAATGTGCATTGTTGTTACAATTGAAACCACATGCTGAGTAATATAGGTGCAACCTTATTGAGAATGTGGGGACAGTTGGAAAAGTGAATGTATTTTTTTTATTTATGTTATGTCTGTGTGTCTCAGGGCTCCCTTACTTTGTTTTCTTAGTGAAACTCAGACAGATCAGACACATAGGATTGATGGAGCTGGGCACTGACAGACCCGCTCTGTTCCAGCTGCAGTGACTGTGGAAGAATTGGATCCGGACCCTCTTAACCAGTCCTCCAAGAGTAAGATTTCAGTTACCATGACCGGTCGCCAACGACTATTTTATTTTAACCCATGTCAAATCTGAGCTTACCTATGGGGCTAAACCACAGCCTGTTGAGCCAAATGTATCTGAATACAAACTCATTTTGCTGGCTGTTTGTTACTTTTTGGAAAATTCAGGCACATACAGTTGTAGGGAACAATCTCCACCAAACTAAACTTTTCAAGCTTCATTGCATTTGAAACACTGCATGTTCCTTCCTCCCAGCTTACAATCAGTGCATCAGTTCCTTCTTTATTAGAAAATGAAATGAACAGAAGTTAGATGTATATTGAATTTTCTCTTTGGGATAAACAAAATGAAAAGATGGATTTAATGCTTTGACTGCCCTTTACTCTGTAAACCATAAGGGCTTGTGAGTGGTCTCAACTTACGTTTACTTGGTATACTTCCAGTTAGTGATTTTTCTTAAGTCTGTTAAGTTATCTTTCTATTGACTGTTGTGCAACAATAACCAAATCGGGGCACTGCAGAATTGAGATAACTTTTCTATCTAAAACCCCACCTTTTTTAAAACTATTTTTTACCTTTGTGGGTGATGTAATTACAATAATGGTGATGATGACTGTGATGGGGAACAGACTGAGAAGATTTTCCTTAAATCTGTCAAGCAGAAAAGAAAGAAATAAAGAAGCAGCTTTTGTGCTAGTAATCTTCTTGACATTAATTGTACGTGTTGGAGCTTCCTGTGGTGTGGCCAAACAGGAGGCAGGGTTAATAGACCCTGAGATGTATTGTCTTCTCACTGGGGGAACCACAGGAACTGTTGAAACAGTCAGTCTTCTGTGTACTTTTAGCTTCATAGAATATTTTTGTTGTTACATGGCTGTAAATATAAGTAAGTTACAGTGATTGGATACCATCACTGGCCATTGATTGAAAGAAAGCAACCTGCCCTTTTACCACACATTACAGAGTTTAAAGACACCAAGGAACCCACAGATGAACAACGCTTTTTGTGTGGTTGACTCTTCTTGCCCTGTCACAGCTGTGCCAGCCCCTTTCCTCTGCAGCTCTCGGGATGTGCTATGTCTGCTCTTTCTTGCTCATCGAATCCAGAGGGAGTGTAAAGGGAGCTTTGCAGGGGTAGCGCTCTGAATTCTAACCAGATTCAGGGGAATCTGATGTGTCAGTGAGTTGAAAAGTCTTGGTATTTTCTTCATGCTGCATGAACCATCAATGTGCTCCTCTCTGGGTAGGATGCAGCCAGCCTTTTCAGAAACTGGTAGGGATTCATGGGCAGGAGCACTTCTCTCTTGAAGAAGCCTCAGTCTAAGCTCAAAAGGGAACTTTTTCATCTTGAAAGCTGAGAATAAGTGTTACTTTTTTTTTTTTAATATTGTTAAGAGGCCACAAAACAAAGAACACAGCACACCCTTCTTTTGTGCTACAAGGATAAATCTGTCCCCTACAAGAGGAAAAAATATATATGAAACTGTTTCTGCACATGTAAAAGTGTACTTGCACCAAGTGATTAGCAATAATAGACTTTATTCCTTGGTGATGTCAAATCTCTTGTGTATGAGTCATACTTAGTTTTTTATTCTCCTAATTTTTGCTTTACAAGTTCTTATGTGCCCGATCAGCCGTTCATTTGCCTTTGTTTGGTGCTATTAAATGAAAAAATATTCCTATAGAAAAAAGGAGAAAAGCTGAAGTGCCCTGGTGGAAGTGCACTAAATAAACCACCACTACAAGTTTGTAGCCTACATATTCCTTGACCCTTGAGCCCACACCCATGGGTTGGAAGAGAGGCCAGACTAATTGGATGGGAGGCCAAACTGCCATAGTTCTTGCTTGCCAAGATAAGGAGTGGAAGGAATGATGATTTTAGGCTGATTGCAATTATTTGAATGTTTTTTTCCTTTGTTTTTGTCTTTGCTTCTGTTTCCAGAAGCAGCTGAGATGAGCTTTCCTCAGAATGCTTATTTGCTTTTTCTGGACTTTGCTGGTTAGCTGCTGGGCTGAGTTCCTGGGGCTATGCAGTTCTCAGTGATCAGCTATCGGGTAGGAAGAATATTCTGGGGAGGAAGCAATAATTTGTCCAGTACTGACAATGTACTTGGCATGCTACAAGGCACGGATAGGAAAGCTTTACCTGTTCTGGAAAGCTGCAGTTTAGGTTACAGACCAAAATGGAAAGACACATTGCACAGGAAGCTAACATGGATATTTTTTTAATCCTTTAACTTGGTGTTTTCCAGAAAGAGTTAAGGTTTTCATGAGAAGGGAACAGGTCTTTATGTACTGGGGTTGCATGGTTGCTAGCTAGACAGACCTAGCCACAGAGCAAACAAGAAGAGAGGAATAGGAGAAAGAACCTCTGAGAGAACTGGTGACACTTGCATTACTAGAGAAGAGTGGGAAAAGATTGGGATGTTATAAAAGAGAATTATAATATGCCAGAGTTGTGCACAAAATATAAGGTAAAAGAAGTATTTGCATTTGATGGCCAAGTGTAGAGCTGCTGAACATTCAGAAGGTGTAGGAATACAGCCTGTGAGCCAGCAAGATAGTTGATGCTGCTGCAGTTTAAAATTGAGAGGGCAGTTATGAAGCCCTTAGTTAAGAGAAAGTGAGATTAGTGGAGAATTTTATGTCATGGGTAAACAGCTTGGGTATTAGAAAGCAAGGGCTACCTTTCAGAAGGTCAAGACAAGGTGAGTGAGAAGATTTTGACAGGAGTTAGAAATTGGAGGAAGACAATGATTAGAATACTGAACTGGTTTTTAATCAGGTGAGATTTAAATTTTACAAAATCAAACCACCTCTCTTCTTTTTTTTTCCCATCTCCTCCCCCTCCTTCCTCTTTCATCTGCTAAATGACTGTGGTGGAACTGTGCTGTAGGTACAGTATATTGTGATTAAATACTCTGTAATGTGCTCTGAGATACAGTGGACCAAAAAGTATAAATAGAATGCCAATTGCATAAAATAAATCTCTGAATTCTTGCTGCACCATGGTGAGGTAGCTCAGTTACGGCTTCGACCACCCATGAATGCGAAGCACACAGTAGGGGGACTTTTGGACTCGCATCTCACCTATTATCTTGGTAGTAGGGTATGAATCTCTTTGAATGTGAAAGGCTGGTTTTGTTTAAGTGAAGAACATAAGAAAAAGCTCTTTCCTTAATTTTTTTTTTTCTCAAGCAGATGAAAGGTGGATAGAAGTGACTGTAAATTTTAGGAAGGAAAGAAGTGGAAAAAGGCTAATGCTTACTGAGCAGGAATTGTATTTTTCCAGCCATGCCCCTGAACTACCCAAATGTTAAGACTCTCCTGTACAAAAGTGTCACTACTTGATCTATATAAATTCACCCTCAGAACAAAGGACAGTTTTTGGAAGGGAAACAAGACTGTATTATACCATTCAGCAACTAACAGAAGAAAGAGAATAGCTACTTCCTGCCAACATTCATACTCCGAAGATGTATGCACGAGGTGGTAGGTGAGCATTCAGTTCTTACTACAGTTGACTCTCAGTGGTGATTTATCCAGCTTGTGGATTAACTTTATAAAAGACTCTGAGACATAAAAGTGTGGGGCTGGCAGCTTAGCTTAAGGAGAGTGATATCTGATGATGACTGTAGGGGTCACCTGGAAGCAATTGAGTTGCTTGCATGCAGCATGGGGCAAGAAGACTTGTGCTTTCCGAGTAAAGCCAATGTTGCTGTTGCAAGAGCATACTACCATTGCTGGAAAAATGGGAATATACTTCAAAGACCTTATCTAAGGTACAACTAAACCAACTAAGCTAGGTACCATGTGCTGGTTCACGCTGACTCTCACGAGTGTAATTTCTGGAGGCTGCAGAGAGCACAGCAGCAAAAGACACAACTGCTCTGCTCCAGGCTGCGCTCAAGTGAAGGATCACTCCATCTAGCCAGACTACTGGCAAACACGGATTCTCTGGCAGAATTACCTGTGTCTTCCTCCCCACCCCAAATCTCTAGTGGGCTTACTGGCTCTCCTGTAGTACAGACCACACAGAACCCGGGCTACCTTGCTCAGAGCACTCAAGGTGACAAGAGCTATCTTTTTTTTTAAAGAGTTTTTTTCATTTTTCCATTTTCCAGGCTATCTAGTTCCACATTACTTGGTTTCTGTTACCCTGACTTCTTTCTGTTTGGCTTTTTCTTTTCTTTTAATGGAAATTTTGTTGCTTCTTTCCTTGTCGCTCCTGGTCCTCTTTACGTTCCCAGTGGAGAATTGTTCTTACCATCAGTACAGGGGTTTCTGCTTCCCCAGTGGCTTGATACAACATGTTCCTTGCTGTCATGTCCTCTCCAGTCATAGCAGCTGATTGCCCACCCTACACTAACTCTGCTGACTGAACACAAGGCATAGCATAACTCGTGGCACAATGACTTTATGTTCTTGCTGTACTCAGCGTTGTAGTACTCCAAGGTACTACTATGGATATTTTTTATGGAAAGCTTAAGCGATGGGAACTGCATGTGGGAATTATTTCGTTATTCCTTCCCTTGCTTATCTGCTGGTGCTGAAGTTTCTCTTATTCTCCTCCTGGGAGAATAGCTCTGAATGTGTCATCATCCCCACGCTTAAATCAACTGTTTCCTGAGGATTTGGGATACCCTGACCCAAACTAATTTAATGAGAACAATAATTGCCTCATCTCCCACCACATGAGATCTCAATCCTCTTCTTGGCACAGGTATGCCATGTAGCAAATGTTTCTATAGAAGACTTGAAGCTCTGACATTGCTGGCTGTTCATTGCTGGAATAATTAAAAATTTTCTTAGTGATGTATTTTTAACCAGAGTGTAACTTCATACACTGGTCTGCACTGTTGAAAATGGACAAAGTTTATTCCTTTCAGCCAGAAGAATAAAACAGATACTTAACAGTGTTTTGCTACTTTGTGGAAGATGCACAAACTGGCAGAAGGATCTGTCTTTGCAGTGTGAATTATGGGCTGTGTGAGTTGGAAAGCTGCTCCTATTCTGCTGGTTATGTCTTTCATCTTAACCAACTGATTGTGGTTGTCAGTCCCATTCACCTCCTGCGCCCTGCTTCTTGTGATGCCTGTTTGGCTTCTTTATCATCTGCATTTTTAGCTGCTTCTGGTTTTCTCATTTTTGGGCTTTAATTTCATCTGCTTTAATGCAGAAAGGGTAGTTCTATTTCTTTGGACTATTTCAGCTTGAGGCCAACTTCTGGCACAGTCAAGGACATGAAGAGTTTTTTTACATTCTGCTGCAGCATATGGCATAAGTCTCCCCTCTTCACCATGTTGTTTCAATTTTTATCGCTGTTTCATGTCCCATGAGACCTTTGAAATATAGAGACATTGTCTTGCCACATGCCTGAGAGCTCTCCTGGCCACCAGTGGTCACCCACAGACATGTTTTCCTTGTAAGCTCCTTTTGCCAGCTCTCCAGCAGTCTGTCGCATGCAGAGATGCGGAACCACGTGCGTGTATGGGAGCATGTAGGGCTTGGTGGTCACCTCGCAGATATCTAAGGCACAGTTTTTCAGGATGGCCATACTCAAACAAATGAATGCCTTAGGGCTCAACCTTCCTTGCAATAACTCCTAACAAAAGTGAAGCTGTAAGTAAGTATTTATTTACAAATCCTGAACAGATGGCACATATGCAAACTTGTAGATACAGATGAACAGAAGGGGATGAAAAAAGAACCCCACCATACTCCCTAAGCAGCACTTAATTCAGATCTGATGGTTTCCTTTACTGCCTATGACTCAACTGACAAGTTGGCAAATGCCTGGCAGCATTTATAACCAAGGTCTCTGTTTTTCACTAAGTCTTTATGTCTTCAGGTTACATTCACTGAATGGAGCCTGAAACTGACAGATTCCTTTTCTGTATTTGGTCCCTATACACCTTTTGAAATATTTCAATTGAANGGGTTTTGCCTTTCTTTCTACCAAGCCATTGCTTGCTGCCTTGTGCTTTGGAGGTGTTAATTTCTTTTGTTAATCCCTTGGACACGTCTTAATTGCCCATACAGACAGGTAATAAGTGTTTCCGTACTGATGTTATTAACTCTTTAGGGTGTAACCCCACTTCACCCTGGGGATTGGAATATCCAAATCTTAGACGGAAGTTTTTCACTTGGTTTGCTGACCATATTTTTATAGAACTCCATAATTGTAATTGATTCACACAGCTTGTTACTGGCTCTTTCTGAAATCAAGCCTGAAGGTAATCAATAACTCTTAGTTATTAATAGATGTGAGGCACTTTGTCTCCCTACTTTTGAGAAATACCCTAACAATTCCTATCCCTTTTTTTTTTTCTGTTCCACCCCCCAGCATGCTAATAACTCTTCCTTCTGTGTACTAATGCTCTTTCCTTTCCTGCCTTCGCTTCTTTGTTCTCTTTCTTCTTCCATATTTCCTGTCTTTCTTCTTCCTAATCTATTCCCCCCCACCCCGGACTCTGATTAATGATCCCTGCGAGATGTGGCTGCAGTGGCTGTGGAGATGTGGGGGAGGCCATTGCTTTAGCCACTGCAGCTGACTCCAACAGGGATCATGAATCAGAGCTCTCTGCTGCTGTAGTTCAGTCTCACATAGTAATGTAAACTGGAGCTGGTGGCAACTGCATGAATGTGACAGCCTGAACTGCCTCAGCTGAGGAGTAGATGTACCACCTGTTCTGACACTTCTGTGGTGGGTTTGGTAACCTCTGGCAGAGTAAAGGAATAGATAGCCATGCATCATCCTCCCTGTTCTTCATGAATTGCTAGAGCTTGAGAGTCAGGGTCCTTGGAGCTCTCATTCTTTCTTGTCTTCAAAAATTTCTTCTACAGCCTGTTCAAAATTAACATTCCTTGCACAATCTCATAGTCCAAGACTACTAACTTAAAAAGTCCGGTCTCATCTCAGACCAACCTATCTGAGTGAGAGAAAAATAAACTCACTGGCTAAAGTCTATTGCCTTGTACCTCCGGGGATGGAAAAGAAAACCAAGCAAAGTCTCTATCTGCACCTAATTAAGAACTATTGTTACACTCCTCTCTTCCCTTCATATAAAAAGGAACCACAGTTTTCAGGGATATCCTTTACATGTCAACGGAGCCATGACAGCCTTGATTTGTGTGTCACTCTGGCCAGCTGCTAACACGAAGAACTGTGTTTTCTCCTCACATTAAATTCCCAATTCATTTGCAAGGAGGAGTAGAATGAACAGTTGGCTCCTATTTGCCCAAAGAGCATGGGATCAAGTTCTGCTCTCTTCTTCCATCTTGTCCAGAGACACAGCACTCTATATGGAAACCAAATCAAAGCTCTCCTTTGGTACCCTGTTTCCCTCTGTAGCCAAACTAATTCCTGCTCTGACAGCAGTGATGATACATTAAATACCTTGTATCGATTTTATTACCCCTTCATATTATTCTCATCTGGGTTCAGATGAAGGATTTCACCACTTTAAATATTCTTATGGTATCTGTAAGATACCTTTTTGTGTTAGTGGGATAAAGACTCACTTGGAGCTGGGCAAGAACAAATAAATCTATTTAAATGACTGACCTTTGAAACTGAAATTAAGAAACATGCAGTTTTGTTACTGTGTCATGTTCAGGGTGTCTTAAAAGTGGTCTGAAAAAATGAAATAAAGCTTTAAAGTCAGTAAGGGCAAAATGCCTCCTCTGTATGTCTAGACTCAATGTTGTCAGTGGGCAATTCCCTTGCAGTAGAAGGACAGGTGGAATTTATGCTAAAGCAGAGTTTCTGCCTAGTAAATTCCGCAATTCAGGATGTCAGGCTGCATTTTGGTGTATGTGTGTTCCAATTCTCGTGAGATGGGATGCAACATGACAGGTGGTGAGCAAGAGTGTGGTGGTTGCTGTTGAGGTGGGCATATGGTCCGGCTAGAGCACTGGCCCTTGGCATGACAGTGGCTTTTGCTCAGACCAGGCTTCCAAGGGAGGAGGCACCTCTCCAGGTCTGGGGCAGCAGAGGTGTCTGAGGCCTCATCCTGGGGCTGGAGCAGGGGAGGGGTAGGAGGTGTGTGCTGGGTGAGAAGCTGTGTTGCCAAGTTCAGGAGCTGCAGGAGTCGGTGAGCAACCTGTGCAGCATCAGGGATGATAACAAGAGGAAAACTGAAAAAGGCATCTTTCCTTCACTTACCCACTATGGAGCAAAGCGGATCATGTGCTCAAAATCTAGCTTTTCATCATCTCCACAACATAGTGCAGGTCACCTGTAGCATTCAAAGAAAAATTATGATGACCTAGGCCAGATGATAATAAAAAAAGCAGGCATCAAATATCTCATATCTTCCTATATTCCTAAAATTTGAGACACATTAATGAGCAGATTGTTATATTGACAAAATTATTCTAAATTATCATCCCATGCTTAAGAGTGTCCTGGTTTCAGCTGGGATAGAGTTAATTTTCTTCCTAGTAGCTGATGTGTTTTGGATTTAGTATGAAAATAATGTTAATAACATGTATTGTTTTGGTTGTTGCTAAGTAATATTCATATAAAGTCAAGGACTCTTTCAGTTTCTGGTAGAAGCTGAGAGGGAGCATAGACAGGACAAGCTGGCCAACTGAATATTCCATACATACATACATATTACATACATATTACGTCATGCTCAGTATAGAAATGGGGGTTGGCCAGAGGGTAGGAATCTGTGATCACTGCTAGTGATGGGCTGATCATCAGGTGGTGAGAGCGATTGTATTGTATCACTTACTTTGTATATTCTCTACCATTATTATTATTTTCTCTTCCGTTACTGTTCTGTTAAACTGTCTTTATCTCAACCCCCAAGGGTTTTTTTTTTTGTTGTGGTGGGGTGTGTTTTGGGGTTGTTTTTTGGTTTTGTTTTTTTCTTTTTTTTTCCTTGGCTGGGGCGGGTGAGTGGCTGGATGGTAGGGGTTGCTGGCTGGGGTTAAACCACAACAATGGGGTCTTCACAGAGACCCTTCAGAGAAGAGAGCCTCAACCCCCAAACTGCACAGAAGGAGGGGCAGCTGGAGTCTGAGGTCTTGTGGAGTAAATGTGGGAGCCTGGAAGCCTGTGACTTCTGGCAAGAAAAGGCAGACTCTTCTCTGCCTGCAGATCTATCTGCAGAATGGTTGTAATGCCCTGGTAGCAGACAAGGGGGGCTGAAGCCATGTTAGTCACTTGTTAGGCCACATCTAGAATACTGTATCCAGTTTTGAGCAATATGAGAAAGCCATTAATAAGTGGGAGCCCAGCAGAGGCCCACTGAGACGATCAGGTGGTGGAAGTGCTTGCTTTGTGAGGAGAGGCTGAGGCAACTACCTTTTTCAGCATGGAAAAGAAGACAGTTTTGGGGTAACCTTCTAGTACATATAGAGGAGATGGAGCCATGCTTTTCACAGTGGCATAAACAGGCATAAATTAGAGGTTCAGACTGGGTAAAAGGAACAACTTTTTCATCCGAAGGATTGTCAGGCAGCAGAACAGGTTGCTTGGAGAGGCTGTGAAGTCTTCATCTTTGGGGGTTTTCAGGGTTTGGCTGGATCAACCTGATCTGACCTCAGAGCTGACCCTGCTTTGAACAGGAGGTTGTATTAGACCCCTTCTGAGGTATTTTCCAACCTGAGTTTTCCTATGATTTTTGTGTCTCCTGTTGTTCTAGTAGACTTCTGCCTTTCCCTCATCATATCATATTAAGAGGGAATAATAAATTGAAGAACAAATGGTTTACTTTGAAGAAAGGAAGTGGCAAGAATGGGGATTGAATATTTGGTTTGTTTATTAATGGAATCTGCCATTTTTCTTTTGAATATTTGTGATTGTATGAGACAGATGGGGGGGGGGGTAAAAAGAAAATTTGAATAACTTGATTTTGTTCCTTAGCAGATGTTAAAACAGTTTTTCATGTGTCTCTTCCAAGATACGATTTGTACAAATAGGCTGATGTCCTTTGAATTCTGTTATGAATTAAGGCTTTTATGAATTAAACTGAAAGTAAATGGTATCTTAGTTTATTTTGTGCTTTTTTTATGTATGGTGGCAGATAGAGGAAACCTATTTAGGCCATGGTCAGTGTTCAGCATGCCTAACTTCTTTATAGTTGTTTTGTTTTTTAAGATTCTCCCCTTACTCTTAGCTGTCATTATTTCTGCTATTTTGGCAGAAAAATGAGATGATTCAGCCCCCCTTTTATTTAGTCAGACACATCTGGGTATTTAATTTTCTGAAGAAGAAGAAAGAGAAAGTACCAAGAATTAGGTACAGATGACAGACGTTTATGTAGCTAAACTTTCGGTTTGGTTTAAATAACATAGCAAGGAGTAGGAAGGAATGTAACCTTTTAAGCTTTTCTTTGTTTACAGATACGAAGAGAGAGAACAGTAAATAAGTCCGAGTTATAGTATGCCTTTTAAAATATCACATGATATATCACCACCATATGGAAGCTTGCATGCCCTTTCCCATAGGGATATGCCACTGAGAAGGGATTTATAGGCTGCTAGCTCATAATACAGCAATATTTATGATGGGTTAGCAACTTTGCCTGTAACTGTTCCTAAAATTCCCTTTGGAATGGCACCCGTGGCTAGCCAAGGATGGCACCAGTCATGCTGCTTGACAGTTATTCAGCATCTCAGTCCTTAAGAAGATACGTTGCTCGCTGAGTACGGGCCTCCAGTTAGCACAGGAATAATTCAAATCCTGCAAGGGACCATAGTACTCCTGTGAAACAGGAGTTGTATGTTTACTTTAAGGGCTGTTTCTGGGAAATGTGAACTATAACAAAATTCTCTGTATTGTAAGCACTAGAAGGAAACAAGGTGAGGTGGGGCTGGATGAAGGCCTTGGCTGTTAGATAGTGAATGGCATATAATCTAATGGCAGGTGTTTGGAGTGTGCTTTTGTGGAGAAAATATGCTTTTTAGGTCTGCTGCACTATTTGATTTAAGATTCAAAATATCAGGGCCCACTGGCAGTGAGATAAAATATTTAGTGTCACTGCATTTTAGGAACAACTAATTTTGACAAATTGATTACTGCTTATTTGCCAAGAAAGTTATTAGGACTCGGTTAAGGAGCTGAGAGCAAACCTATTCCTTTCATGACACAATGATTTAGGTTTTTGTACTTGCATGCTAATGGTTAAGTCATGTCTCAGATTACAGGAAATGATGCTTTTTGCTATCAAGCTTTCAAATTACAATTCTATTTCTTAGCTAACAAAATTAAAAAACAACGTGATGGTTTAAAGAAGAACTAAGGACAAGAATCAACTGCAAGAGCTGAAACTTGAAACAAAAGCAAAGTTATAACAGTTTAAGTTGTTTGTACAATGCACATATAGTAAATCAGTTCTATAAAATAAATGATAATACTGTCCCAGTTGTCCTTGTGATGTGGGCTTTATATGAGCTAGTGACGTGGGATGCTTTCTTTCACTAGACATTATGTTGCGGGATCCAAATTTTCCCTTTTTAAGATGTCTCCTATATTATTGTTTTTAGGTTTACTTACTTGACTCTTCTAGTTCTTATTCTGCAACATACTTAGCTTTGCGCCTGTGATTTAGACTGATTTCTACAAAATATGTGTTACGTGAAGCATGTATTTATTTACAACAAGGCTCAAGTTTGAGTATTGATAAAGGGACAAAAACATAGGGTGAGTACTTTATACACTGAAGTCTAAACTGCAGATTCTTCTTTTTTTAGCCACTTCCTAAGGTTGTCGCTGTCTAATGCTGTGAACAAAACCTTGTTAGTGTGTAAGCTTTTGTGGCTCTAATGCTTTTATAAGCTATGCAGACTGCTATCCTGATTATATACTAAGCAATTATTATTAGTTACTCTTTAGGCTTAAGCTAGAACAAGGCCAACTTTAGAAATGATGAAACTGGTGGCTAAATTGCATGCTTGGCCCAATCCTCCTTTGTTATGTGAGTCTAGATTTGAAGTAAGTCTATTCAATCTACATAAGTTTAAGTGAATGAGAGGTCAGAATCTTTTCATCTGTGCCTGAAATCTTTTCTGTCTCTCAGAGTTTGTCAAATGGTCTTGTAAAATACTCATCTCTCTACAGAACACAATTCCTAGCTTTCTAATGAGAAACAACTTCAACCTTAAAATAATCAGGCTAAGTTTACATTAGACTTCTTTTATGGTGGTAATGGTTTCTATGATGGTGAAAATGCTGCTTGAGCCAAGTTATGATCTCACGGGTGTGGGAGCAATTCCCCTGAAGTGAAGTTTGTACCTGACTACATTTGGCCTACCTTTTTGATAAGATATAGGAACTACCTTTTTGCTTTGCAATTTAACTTTTTTTTTTGTTTTCTGTACTAAGAGTTGCTGCTCTTATTGTTTTCCTTACCACACTTGTTCTACAGGCAAATATAGATGGACAGATAATTAACATTCTTGGCTTTTAATTCTATCTGCATTTTAAGTTCTGTCTAGGTGCTGGTAATACTTGTAAGTGCTGGAGAAATCTCTTACTGTAACTGTTGGAAGGGGGAGAGTGGAGATAAATGAGATAAAACGGAGGTAAAAACACTTCATTAGTAAATGGGAGAATGAGAGGTAAGAAGGACTTTGGTGCATAGCAAGAAAGAGCTATAAATGGCCATTTAAGGTAGATGTGTGTACAGAAGAAATTGAAAAAAATTGTCTAATATTTATTTTATGTAAAGTAAGGCATATTAATCAGCAGTGAAATAAGCTAGATGATTGCCATTTTGTATTTATTGATTTCAAACCAGTAACTCTTGATGAAGTCTTATTGGCTTTATGAATAAAACTTTGCAACTTGCTCAGTGGCATTAGGACAGAAGGCCAAGTGTGATGGCAATGCAGTGAATTGCTTTATATGGCAGAAAATAAAGCTCTAGCTGTAGAGAGCATTTTCAGAGCCGTGCAAGAAGCAGCTACCTAGTTTGTGATCTGATGAAGAAAGGATGCTTTTGTAGCTCTGTAGTAATTGCTGAGCAAAACTTTTTGACCAAACTTAAGCAGCTGTGAAGGAAGCCAGTATATTTCAGAGATCCAGAGTGCTGATTTAACCATCAGAGGTAATTCCTGATAGCATTTCTGCTGTTGCTAATGAATACCTACATTTCTCAATAAAGACCCAAAACACTATCATATAGTTTTCTCCAATTAGGAAAAGCCTGTGAAAAGTCAGGTAGAGGAGGTACCAGTTGGAAGGTTGGGTTTTAGTGATGATGGTGGCATGTGAGCATTCATGGAGCCAGATTAATTTTAGCTTTCTTCTCAAGAGGGTTGTGGCTTTCAGTCTCGGTGGCCTGCTGGCCAGGCTGTGCAGCCCTTGGGTGTGTGGACTGGAAACAGTGCAACGCAAATGAGCCCATAAAGCTGGTTTAGGGCTCAGATTAAACAATTCAGGTGATTTTAATGTAGAGTCCAGTAACTGAAGACTCTGAAGTCAATCACTTCAGCACCTTTAAAATGCTAATATATTTTCTGTGTGTTGCTTAGAGATGTGGAAATTTTCCTTTTGGGAGTAAGAGGGAAATCCTCTGGGAAAAAAAAAGCATCCATTCAAATTTGATTTAAAAGAAAACAAAAAAAACTGATTTGATTTTCCTTGAAAGACCCCTCCACCCCAAGCCTGTAACCTTGATTTTTTTTTTCCTCCTGTCTTAAACAGATCTGATCTTCATTACACACAGTCCATAAACAATTTTAGCATTAGAACTTATTTCCTAGGCTCACTTTATGAAAGTATTCATTCATCCTCTAAAATACAAAACAACTGTGTGCTGTGTGATTCTAATAGACATTGTAAGTGCTGATGGCTGACAGCCATTTTTCCCTTGCCTCCCGGTTTCTTTAAGGAGAAGCTTTCTATGGTGCTACAAACAGCTCGATTAGAAATCAGCTGCTGACTGAGGGCACTCTTGACTGCTGTGCATTCTTCAGATGATCATGAAAGAGAAGTTGGATATCTTGCCTTGGACTTACTGGGATTTTTTTTTATAGTTTTTTTTAAAATTTTGAACAGCGATGCCCTTGTTATCGCAGGGTGAGGAGCAGGAGTAATATTATGTAGCCTATAGATCTTCTATGTGACTTACACTCCCTCTCTGCAGTCTGACTTCAGAACTTTGACCGGAGCTGCTCAGTGGAGCAGCCATTAGTGAAGTTCGGCCCAAGCTCTGGTGCCAGCTACTGAAACAGCAGAAAATCCTCGTATGTTCTGTGCAGTGCTGCATTTCTGCTGCTGTGACGGTGCGGAGGAGTGCTAAACAGGGCCTGGAAGGCATTCTCCTTCCTCACATACAGTGCAGCAGGACATTAGTTCCACCCCTCAGCAGTGCTTGAAGGAAGCGTATTCTTAGCCAGATCTTAAATTTAATAAAGATGGAGTTGGGTGTTTTCTAGTTATCAGGTTACAGTGAGCAATTACAGTGGTGAACTCCTTAGTTTACAGAAAACAAAGAGTTTCTAATACTTTCATTTGTTCTTTATGCCTTTATGTTGATGCCCGTGAAAAATAACCAAACAAATTCCGATAATTTTTTTTTCAGTCATAAAAGCTAACTGGTAGAGACTGGGACTCTAATATAAATTTGATAACAGAAGGGCTTCTGAAGTGGAAGATGTTCTGGTCTTTTGGAAATGAAAACCCCATGCTTCAAACTTTCTTGAACTGTAATGGCTAGATCACTTTATTTTCCAGACTTTTAGTAAAGTATCAGATTGTGAGTTGGACAGGAAGTTCCAGGTGATTCTCAGGTATTCGGTCTATGGTGTCTTAATCTAGGAGCCTTGAAGACACCCAAGGGAATGAAAAGGAGCCTCAGCCCCCACCATTTTCTCATCTCCGGCTGCGACGGGGTTTTGGAGTATTGTTATGTTCTTCTAGGCTCTAGTAAGACAAAAATTGGAAATAATTGGAAATCACGTCTATTTGGAATGAGCCTATTTGTTTTTATTATCAGTTTGTTTAATTTAACTGTGTTTTTCCAATGCTCTTCAGAAATTTCTTTCTTGCAGTGTATGGGAATGGTTAGTCTCAAACTCAGTCTAGACAGCCAAGAGTGCACACTTTGTCATCCTTGCTGCCAGTCCATGGTATTTATAATGCACTCATCACAAGATAACATAAATAATACTTTCTTCCAGATTTTCAATCTGTCTTGGACTTGACCTACAGTGTTCTTGTTTTTATACAGTATCAGTAACCTCTGTTTCTGTAAGATAGGCAAATGTCTCGCGTTACAGCATGGAGGTGTGTTTTTTTGCCTAGAATTTCTAATTCAATTCCCATGATGCAGCTTAGCTTGAATTTAGATGCTAAACTTGTGTGGGCTTGTAAAGATTTTTTTTTTTTATTTTAACTTCACAACTATACTTGTCACCAGGGACTGTCAGTCAAGTCTATCTGTTTTGATTTCTCTGAAAAGAGCCTTGTCTGAGTTTGTCAGTGGATTCACTGCAGTTGAGTTGGAAATCCTGGATTTGTCTGTTTGGAAGGCTGAGCTTCCATGAGGTGGTAAATCTGTTTCTGGGGCAACCCTTTCTGTGTAGGTTTCCTTGTTAGTTTGTTTTTGTTTTTAAAAGCCACAGTCACATGGTACAACGCATCAACCTAGTAAAAGTCAAACTTTTCCAACAACTGTGAAGGGTTAACTTTTATCTTGAAAAAACTTTTGCTGGATCAAGTATCTTTCAACTACCCATAGGCAGCATAAATAATGACCTGAATAATGTGATTTCTAGATTACTATAAACAGTACACGAGTGTACTATGTGGGTTATAAGATATGTATAACTGCTAGCGATAGACCTTGGATCACTAAGTCATCCATGCTGAAAGCAGAGAAATGTCACACCAAGAAGGAAATGCATTAGAAAGACAAAGTGTATTTGGCGTTGTGATATTTTCATCTGCTTTTACAGTTTTCAGGCTCGGCACATGTCACCCAAATAAAGCAGCTAAATCCAAGCTGAACATATTATGACCTGTTTCTTGGAGTTGTAGAAAGAATGCCTGAAGTTGGTTATGAAATGTCATATGGAGTGTGAAAAGTCACTAGAAAAAAATTAAATGTTCAGTGGTATTCCAGACTTTGCCACTGTCAAGGAGAGCAGGAAAGGATGCTGCAATGGTTGCCAAACCACTCACTTGGTATCTTAACCAGGGACAATTTAAGTTTGCTTTAGGCAAATCTGCTATAAGGTATCACTGCTGTCCTCCTTCATACAGCATGCTTCATGAGCTCTTACTGCTGTTCCTACAAAATGCACATCTGCTTTATACTTCTCTAAGTTATCTCTTTCATATACATTTGGACTTGTTTCTTTCCTGTGTTTGCTGGGCTGTGATGAAGTAATGGCTTCTTTTTTTCTGACCTGTGTTGGTGATGTATACTTCCAAGAACAACTTTGTTCCTGTCTTATTTTCTTTAACTTCTGAGGTTCTGTGCTATGAAACTTTCATTAGATTTCTCTTGGATCTAGCTCCACTGGACTTGTTGGTGGCAAGGGGCTCTTCCTGCCATGTAACAAAAGTAACCGGTAACTGAATGTGCTTGGCCTTGCACCAGAGCAGCTCTTCTCTCAGCTTTATTTAACAGAACGTGATGTTGATGGTGTGTGACCTAGTGCACTGTTTGTCTCATAACTTCACGTCCAAAAGGCCTCAGGCTATGGACCGCAGACTTCAGTGAACAGTTAATTGCAGCACAGGAGAAGGTCAGATAGACAGACATCCTAGAATGCGTTTCAAAGCACGTATTTTGCTTGCACTTGATCTTAACGTGCCTTGTGAGTATGGAGATTGCTGGATTTTTCTTGTGGAGCTTGAACATCTTTGTCTCAAGGAATACTACCTGTGCTTGTGGTGGTATTACCTGGCTTCTTACCTGCTGGAGACCTGTCCAAATTCAGGGAATAGCTCTGTGAACAAGTTAGTGGCTGATTAGCTGCAGTGTGAGCTGTTCTGTACTGTGAACTGCGTGAGAGGTACTGTATCTCTCCTTTGCACGGTTTGCTCCTTTTAATGACTCTGCATTTTCAACGGGGTAAAAACATGCCTATGATCAATCATCAGTGATGATGAGCAGCTTACGTCTTAGCTTGTGTGTGTGTGTCTGTAGCCTGAGCCTGTGAGTCTAACCCTCTTGCAGTTGAGCCAAATTGCATGAATTTTTGAAGCAGTTTTTGGAGTCACGATTAGTTGTAGAAATGGAGAGGGCAGTAAAATGTCTCAGAATTAAAACCATAAATTTTATGGAGAGGTGGGCCCAAGCCAACCTCATGCAGTTCAATAAGGCCAAATGCAAGGTCTTACATCTAGGTCGGGGCAATCCCAAGCACAATTACAGGTTGGGCGGGGAATGGCTGGAGAGCAGCACTGAGGAGAAGGACCTGGGTGTGCTGATCGANGTAAAATGTCTCAGAATTAAAACCATAAATTTTATGGGGAAGTAAACTGTTTGCCAGACAGTTTATAGACAAGGCAATTGCTTTTAGTGAGTAGGGCACATGCAATCAATATCAGTATCTGTACTTACACATGGTATATTTACAGTGTTTAGTGATGTCACCAATAAGTAATGTGAGTGATTAGTTGTGGATTATGCAAATGTATGGGTTTACTGTTTCAATTTTAAAGCTAATAAGATTATAGAACTTCTAAGGGTGACAAGGTTCAAAGGGCTTTAAGTACCCTTGGAAATGTGAATGGGGAAAATACACTGCCTTGTGGAGTAAAAGACTAACTAAAGTAAACTAAGTGAACATTAAATATCTCATTCTGAATGTGTTGACTAAACGAAACTAACACAGCTTCTATGAATGCAAGCAGTGCCTTTGACTTTGGTAAATTACCAGCAAGTGTAAAGTTACTAATTTCCATTAAGATTTCTAGAATTCTCAGTGTGGCTTCAGTCTTACTGCAGTTATTTTTATTTCTCTAAATGAGACATAGGGCACCACTTTGAAGTTAGCATGCTGCAAAACTGAACTGAAAATCCTGGTTTTGGCTGTGTTGTACTCTCATTGCCATTGCACAGCCTTTTTATCTTGGAGAAATTGCTTTGATTGCAACAGAAGGCTGATTATGGTCCTAAAGCTTTAAATGGTGCTTGTAGTAGTTATGTTTTGGTAGGGGAGGTCAGTGCCGATTCCACTGATGGCTGATGTTTCTCCATTTTTAGCACAGCTTTTAAGTATAAAATAGTGTTGGAGGATGGTGAATTGTCAGAATAGTTGTATAGCTTTCAGTGTGTTTCTTGTGCACATTTTCACTGAAATCTGGCAGAGCTTAGGAATGAAAGGTCAGAATGCTGTGAAGAAGACTTCCCAGCTCAGGTTGCCCTCACAGGCTTTGGTTGGGTCAGCATACTGTTTTAGCACCCATAAAATCTTACTTCTCTCCTGCATTGAGCTTTGTGAGAGCCTTTCTTGACTTACAGGTCCCCTGTTTCCCCTCGGACTCTGTTTTGTGTTGGGAATTTCTCACTTCCCGAATGTCTGAGAGTAAACTCACCAAAGCTTCAGGCCGTCTTCTTAGCATAAAGATGGTTCATTCAAATCAGTTGTTGATGCTAATCACCCTTTGTGTCCCTCCCGCTTACTGTAAAGCTTCTCAGCAGAGGTGGAACAGCCAACAATTTTCATAACTTTATAAATGGTGCATGACCTTGTAGCCCAAGGCATATTAATGTTATACATGTTTTTTTCCCTGACTTCACTATGTCTGTTTATAGTGCTGAGCAATCCGGTGCAAGATAGTGATGCTGGAGATATCAACTGAAAGGCAGCCTTAGCCAGGTCTCAGGCTGGAATTTCACCTTTGGAGTCTAACCTTGTGTGAAGCAGTTTCTCACACAAAAGGGAGCAAATAGTTGTAGCCAGACACTTGCAGGTTGTCTTTTCAGTCACGTTGCTGTACTGGTTTCTGTTTCAGTAGACGAATCCAAATAAGGATCTTTACCAGCTCTTTAGGATCTTTAAATTGCATTTTTATTTTTCTCTATTATACGTTGCTGTTCTGTGGGAGGATAAGCATCTTTTCTTGTATCATCTCTCAGCCCAGATAAGCCCATCAATCTTGAAAAAGATTGTGTACAAAGAAAATAATGTTGCCTACAGCTGCTAAGTGACTGCAATGTGTTGCTGTAGTGCTAAAATCGCAGAGCAGTTAGATTGGAGCAATCTTCAAGCTGGCTGTTGCCTTTTTTTGCTGGAGTCTGACAACAAACCTGAGATGAGCAGAGAGCAACAGTGTTGTCCTGCAAAATACTGATCACACTCATTGTCTCAAAATTATCTTGACACCCTTAGTTAAAAGAATACTTTTGCCAATAATAGGAAATCTTCAACATTTTTGTGTACTTTTCTTTTCCACCAGACATCTTTTTCTTTGGAGCTTTCCTGAAGCCAAGAGTCAGGTAATGTCAGTTTTATGTGACTTATGTCACAGTCTTGTCATGTTGGTATTCTGTTTCCTCTGCAGAAGTGCATGTTTTTTTGTGGTAAGGCATTCCAGGCATAAGTCTTCTGTCTCTCTCCAGTCATCTCAGAAGTATGGTTTTGAAAAATCCTCTGTGTTGTGTTGCTCCTCAAATGAACAGTTAGACAATGGTGCCAGGTATGTTGGGTTTCTTAATAGAAAGGAAAAAAAGGAAAATTACATTAAATAGAGAAGGGCTGTTTTGGAATGAAAAAATGCATTGTTCATTATGTAGACCATTGTAGCTCCTTGGACTTGAGTGGTGCTTCTCTACTGGGGTAATTTCCATGCCCCACAGGGTACAGTCATGTATCCTCTTTTTATTTTGAAGACTCTAATTGTAAACATATGCTTAAACTGGAAGTACGTAGGGGTGGAGGTGTGCATTCTAGATCAAAGCACAGGCAGGGAAACAGTGATTGTTTGAGGTCTGCTTATATTAGGTTGGTGATTAGTTTGTGTTTGTATGTAATAAACCAGACTGCTCTAGTGTTACTATTGATCAACTGAATATAACTTAGACATAACAAGCTTAATGAAAGCATACTTGCTATTTATAATGTAGACAGCACTGCTTTTGAGGCTTGTGCAGCAATGGGAGGGGGTGTTTTTACAGGGCATATAGCCTGGCCTTTAGCTTCAGCCTGAAGAAGAATGTCCTCTGTGATCTGACTTGTTAAGACGATCACGAGAGATCAGTGATATAAGGAGAGGGACATCGCATGCACAGTGATGATTATTAGTAACGTTTCAACTCTTCAGTGGGTGTGGAAGAAGCATTTTTACTTGCCTTCTGTGGCTATCGCCGGCCAATGTAGAACAGCACATAGGCTCCAGCTTAGTAATATATTTGCATTCTAGTTGATAGATATTAACCTGTGGTTCTAATTAGAATAGAAATTAAGTATGATTTACAGTCAGAAAAAAAGTTATACAGCTTCATAGGCAGTGAAGGTGATAGTGATACACAGAAACTGCTATTACATTGAGCTGGAATTTATGGTTCCTCAGATTTTTGCAAAAGTCAATAGATATATTGTAAGCACAAGGTACATAATTCGGCTACTTAGCTAGTCTTTTCTAGTGATTCATGGAAAATCCTGTCTCCAGGGGTCTCTGAGACCAGCTGCAGCGGTATGTTGTGTGCGAGAATCGTGCATGGTGGGGTTTTTTTGGCTAATTTTAGGACACTTCTAATATATGTGATGTTGCAAGGGTGCTAGAAGTATAGATAAATGCAGCAGAGTGAGATGAATAAAGATTGCACTGAAATGCAAATGGACAAAATCTGTAATATGATAGGTTTTTGAAAACGTGTAACGCTTCATGAACAAAAAGCTGTAGTATAGATTCAAAACTATGTATATGACAGCGTTCATAGAGCCAATAACTGCAGTTCTTTCAGTTCTTTGCAAGTCAGTTGTTCCCTGCCCCCCCCCCCAGCTTTTAACTGTGATGTTTGAAACTGGTTCCAGCATCCAATTATGAAAAGGCTGCACTGGCTGTTAGTTTTATTGTACAGGTGAGAAAGCTTAAGCTCTGAGCAAGTGATGTTTTGTTTTCTCACAGCTTTCTTATTTAAACCAGAAATAAATTCCCATATCCTAACTCAAAGACATGATAATAATCAGGAAAATCTATGGCCCAGTTGCATAGAAAAACTATTATTTTCACCTTTCAGAAGCAGTACTCACTTATCAGTAATAAACAGCTAACTGAAAGTACAATGATAAGTTTGAGAGGAAAGACAAACTTTGTGTTTAAGTGGTGGTGGATTTAGCAAGTTCCTGTCTGAAACTTTTTTCCTCAGACTATCACAGTGATGAAGTAATTTCAAGCCACAATTCTGAAGCTATTGCCTTCCCCATCAGGAATACACTGAGAACACAGGTATGTGCCCATCCTTGCTGTTGAACCTAGCAGTTCGCTATTGCCAATTCTTTTTCCTCCTGTCATGCCAGGAGAACTCAAAATTTCTCTGGCAGATAGAAGCTGGAAATAAATCTAATGCTTAATCCTTTCCCAGCCTAAGTCTAATCAAAAAACTCTCACCAGACCCTAATCAGACCACGATTTCAGAAGTCTAACAGAACCTACAATCTAGTGAAGACAAATTTCAGCACTCTCTGCTGCTGTCTCAGAGTAACTTTCCCATGGACATCACACCTGAGAGGTGTGATACCTTGCCTGCATTACGTGCTTTTATTGGTCTACATGAGAATGGAAACGTGTCATTGTACCCTAACAAGGCACCTTTCACAGTACTCTCATTTTACAGTAAAAACGTGCAAAATAGCGTATCCTCTTCCCTCAATCTGTGAATGGAAACGTGTTTTATTATTGTACTTTGTAATGGTTATGTTCTCTGAGAATGAGTTAGTTCCCATAGACTGCTGTAGGAGTCAAATGAAGTTTTAAGAGGCAAGCTTCTGCTTTACTATCCTACTTCTAAAAGGTGCTGCAAAGTATTTAAGGTAGTAAAAGTCCTTTTGTGATCAGATTTTATTGTAGATTACCTACACAGGCCTCTACTCAGTCAAGACTCGTGACTCCAGTGAGTCATGTCTTTGTTATCCTCACTTGTTCTCAGTTGGCTTCTTTCTTTCTTCAGTTTTTTTTTTCTCTTCAGTGTACCTTCATCATGTTTCTTATTCCTTCTCCTTTTCCTGCTTTTATGTTTGATCTGCATATTTTAAAATTGTTTCATTTTGATTTATCCAAAGGGTGGAGTTGAAAAACTCTTAGTTTTGTGGGACAGATTAAGTATGCAAAAGGTTGACAAATCACTTCAATTACGCTCATAAGACTACCTGGGGGCAGAGAATGGAATATACAATCTCAAGAAGGAGCAAATTGGCCAAAGAAATCCATTGACACATTATTTTTAAAGAGGAAATTATTACGGAAAGAATGACTTTCTATCCTGATCTCATTCTGCCAAAGTTCAGCCTAGGGTTAAAAAGTGTCTCGTTTGTTTAGTGGTGTGTTTGGTAATACCAGTTCAGTCTGATACTCAGTTTCGAGAGAGATGTTTGCTTCTATTTTGTTTGATAACTATGGTTTCCCCTGTACACTGCATAATTATAACTACACCAAGAGAACTGTTATGCGGAGTGGAGCTCTCATCTTGGTGTCTGAGTTCGATACTTAAATTTATAATCTCTAAAAGATGGTGGAATAAGGACTGATTGCAAGAGTGATTTAAAGAAGTCTGATTGTTGCTTATAATGTCAACAATTAAATGAGTATCACCCATCACTAGTCATTAACTTTATATTTAGTTCACATTAATTGTCTGAAAAAAGTAGGGAACTATATGCATGTTATTAACGTGGGTATAATGACTGGGGATACCTGTGGTAAACTTGACCAGTAAGTGAAGAGTTGCCCTCTATAATCTGTATATATACACTGAAGAGTGTACAAGCAGCTTTGCATAATGAGTGAAGAATTTCTACTGTTATTAACCGTTAAACAAAGAAAACCAGGCATTAAGTAAGACTTCATCCAAATGAGTTTGTTTTTTCCAGTATTTTGAATGGATTCATGACTTAAACTGTTTAGCAGATTGACTTGCTTAAGAAACACTATTGGTTTCTAGCTGACACATAGGATTTTATGAAGTGATTGATCACCACTGCCAATTGCCAAGGTCAGTGGGATGTTCCATATTGGCAGTCCCTGTATACTATAGCTTAGTCTGAAAAAGTGTAGGGGAAGGGAGCGACGATGAGGGAGGAAAGCAGTTCTCAGCTTAGTTAATGTGATTTTAAAAGTATCCTACATGCAAAAATGCCTGCTTTGTAAAATTAAGTCCAAGACAGGCTTTATGTGTTGGTCAGGCTTCTATTGTATCGTGGGGTTTTTTTGTGTGTGTTTTTCCTGTTGATTTTTCCAAGTAAAAATCAGAAGGCTGGTTAAGGAATGGGAAAAGAAACACGCAATGGCTGCTGTGTGCAGTTTTTTCACCGTTATTTCTAAGTGAAAGATAGTCATTAAACTTTAATGGTTTGTCAGCTTCTCTAGGGAAGCTGGTGGGAGGAAAGAAACCGGGGATTTAGTCTTGCTTTTGCTGAACTCGCTGGGAGTTTACCATTAATTTCTGTTGGAGAAGTATCATGCCCTAAGTCAGCAGATGAAATAAATAATGCTTAAGTCTTCAGCTTGCTATTAATTCATCATTATTTTTCTTATCATTAAATGGGTGGGAAATTGGCAGGTCAGATGTTTTATTCCCAAGCATTGCTGTGGATCTGCAGCAAGAAACTTGAGCAACTGAATTCTTCTCTCTGTGATCCTGTTTACCTCTTGTAAAACAGAGAAAATCATGTCCTCTTAAGAAGAGTACTGAAGAGCGAGATCTCAAAGTAAGCTCTAAGCCTCATACTCGGAAAAAGAGCCTTCAGAAGATGCGGCTGTTTGGGAATGTTGCAAGATAGGATGAGAATGCCTGGTTTTTGAGAGTTATGTGGTGGCCCAGGTAGATTTAATCATTGGAAGGGAAGGAAAATAAGGAAGATACAGACATAGATAATTGAAGGATAAGTTTGACCTCCGTTAGCTCATGTAAAAATGTGCCCCTTAAGTGAAATTTGAAGACATGTTAATATTACCAGTAGTGATCTAATGCAGTTTCTGGGATTTGAGTAATGACCCACTCATAGGGGATGGTTTCAGTTATTCAGTAGGCTATGGTGCATCCATTTAGTTTACAGCAATTTATGAAATTAGGTTGAAAACCCCTCTGAACTTGTTCCAATGTTAAATGGACTGAATATTTTCTGTCTTCTGCCTGGAATCCTTCGATATGACAAAAGTGAGGTCTTCTGTGAGAACATTGGTACCTTTTCTACAACTCTGTGTAGAAAAGTTAAATGTTATACATATATACCTACATTTAACATGTTATACAGTTAGATGAATACATTGTGTCTTGCACCGATGCTATGTTTAAAAAAGACTTTAACTCAAAGCAGGAGTATATCCTTTAATGGTAACCCATAAACCCAGACCATATAATCAGTTTGAAGTGCTTTTGAAAGCCATGAAAACTGTTCTGAGTGTCCTGCTGAATGTAATCGCGGAGTAAAACATGCAATACTTTGTGGTTTCGCCACATCTTTTCTTCTTGCAGCTCTCAAGTGCAGACCTCAAAGCGATGTTTCTTTTGGAACCATGCAACACTTGCTGCATCCCTGGCTTTACAAGTGGGAAGCTTCAAAGGGGCAGGCTTCGAATAATAAATGTGCTTATGACATCTTTCCGAGTGGAAGATAACGACCTGCATATGTTTACTGTGAATTGGAAGTACTTCTAGCTGTTTGATCACAGTCAAAGGTGAGTTCACAGAAAGGAGGCTTTGTCTCCTGAGATATGTGAGTGATAGTTTGTTAAGGGTTGCTGATGATTTTATAATACTATTTGTAAGTATCTATAGAAGTCTAGGTACATCCTTTTCACTGATGACATGTTCAGTGGACACAGGAAGCTTGACATTGTTTTCACTGATTTGAGCCGTATTTATTACGCTTAGGGCCTTATTCAGTGATAATTGAAGTAAGAGTCCATCGGCAGACTTCGTAAGTAGAATGAAAAATTTAAATGAAGCAGTGATAAAAGTATGAAGAAGTCATTTTTACTTGTTTGCAGTAATTTCTTGAACTGGAAGATGCGTGTACTGTATGTAGTTCCTGGACACTGAGACCCAACATACAGTGTTAAGTATGAGGTAACTCCTGCAGGAAGCAGGATCAAAAACTTTAGGAAACTCCCTGCACCCTTAGAAAGCACCCAATATTTAGCTGTTTCTAAAGCACTAAGAGTTCTCAAATTCTCAGTACTGAAGTGGGCCACTTGGTTACTAGCAAAAAGGTAACGGTCAAACTAGTAATTTTCTAACAGAACCTCCTCAGTCTTTGTTCCTGTGGTGTGCAATGTTTCGTGCTGAAGCATTTTCACATAGGAGATACTAATGACTTTTATTCCAGATTGGTATGAAAATAACACTACTTTTTTTTTTTTGTGGAAGATCAGCAAAGGCATAAAACTGGAATTGAGCAACACTTCTGTTTGGCGTGTCTGAAGGCTCAGGAAGTAGATGATGGTTCAGAACAGTTTTTCTTTTTTCTGAGCTGATTCAGAAGCTCTACAATTATTTTTTTTTTTCCTATAAGCAGTGAGCTGTTGAGTGGTTATGCCACTAAGAACCAGCCTGTGCTGCTTGTGAACACCTGAATTTTCTGTAACCCTTCTCAGCTGACTCATGAGGATAACTGTATAAAATTACTCTTTGCCTTGAACTGCTTCTTTTTTTTTAAAAAGCAGACAACCCTTCCTACCTGAACCATAGACTTATTCAACAGAATTTACTCTGAAGGGAAGGCAGGAGAACCCCTGAAGGAAAAAGAAAATTTTAAGTGGTCAGGATAGAAGCACATGATATATGTGGACCTTGTTCTATAGGGACTCCACGCTGGCCTGCCAAAATCAAGCAGGAAATGGAAACGGAGAAGAGAAATTCTTGGCTTCTGAGTCAGACTTGAGGGTTAAGCCACAGTCAAGCCACGGATGCCCTCTAAATCTTTCTAGGTAGGATCATGGAAATTGGATGTGATGGAACAGAGCTCTTGGTCACTGGAAAGTTCTGATCTAGAGTCATGTGAGGTTCATTTGCATGTTTTAGCTAAAAGACTTGTCCAAAATAGTGGTGTTTCTCCTATCACAAACTGAACTGTAGGAATTTTGCTTTAGTTGAGGTTATTGAAACCCAGAGGGAAAGCTGCTTTAGAGACCCCTTGCAGGATAATGTTCTGAGAAAATTGTTCTTTTGATGCCTTGATTTGAAACTCATGCTTCTCATTAACACAAGCTGCAGGGTGCCTGGAGATCTGTCACTGACAGGGGTCTGCATTAGCTGGAAAACAGTGTGAATCCACCACATGGGTGTACAGGGTTAAAAAGCAAAGTAGGAAAAGAAAGGAGAAACTCAAATTAGGTATCTGTTAGTAATTTGAGAGCAACGCGATTTAAGAAAAAATCTGCACTGAGCTGATTTTCAGGAAACCAGCTATCCTGATGGATTGACCAATGCAGTGTGACACAAGAACACTGCCTCCTAATACTTTCATTTAGGGAAATATTTTTTTTTTTCCCAATTGAACATCAGTATTCCCATGAAACCTATCAGTTGGAGAATGAGAAACCATTGCACAGAGGACCCTCACTTTTTCTTTTTCCTGAGAGAATTGTTAGGGTGTTTTTTTTTCTCTATTGGATTTTCAGTTCAGTGTAGTACTACTGAAGATGTGAATCCTCTGAGCTGCTGGAGGCTTCTGATCTTGCTTGTCTTCAGAGGAGTTGCTGGGGACTTTTTTGAGTTACCTGTGATCGTGTTTAGTCTGACGGACATGATTCTCACATTCAGAGACAGAATATAGAGTAATGTGAACACAGTGTTGTGTTTCACTTCTAATGCTGACCTAGAATATCCTATTTTACTGACTAGCTTAAGTGTATATTCCTTCTGTTTATTTTTTGGGTAGCATTTCCTTTCTTGGTGACATATTACAGTTTTTGGGTAAAGGAAGGAGATAAAATAGCAGAATTCCTGAGTCTTATGGTACCAGTATTATTCAGTGTAGTGTGTAATTTGATGTACTGCTCACTGCAGCAGGTCTGTATAAATTGCAAGGTCTGTGTGAAACTTAAAGCAATGTGCTGTCATATACCTGGGTCAGATTTTGTTAGAGGCAAACACTTCATAATTTGCTAAATGAAGAGAGCAGCCAAATAATGTGCAACAAAGTTTCAGCATGTGAACGCAAACCCTATAATGTATGGGTGCCTTAAAAGGTTGAGTAATTTTTTTCTGACTTCCGTTGGAAATTGCTTGCTGCCTTATTAATCTTTTAAAAGAACGTGAAATGATCTATTTGTGTTCTGAAATTATTATAACTTTTAAACTAGTGGTCTTTGCACTGATTGTTTCCTTAACATCAGTTCAGTGCATTTTCAGTCTCAGAGAAATTGACCTACAAAGGACATTACAGTACCCTACCAAAAAAAAGCCCCCTCAATTTTTTGTTTGAGTACCTTGTGCAAAATAATTCTAGTGATAAATGCATGTATTTGCCTACTTCATTCTCCAGACCTAGCAGAAAAGGCTGTGCTTAACTCGTGGTTGCTAACAAAAGGTTACTTGTGGTTTTACTACCATAGAGTAAAACCATAGTGGAAAAAAAAGCATGATAGCAGATTAAGAGAAGAAAACATGGAACTGTTTACTGGGCTTTTGCTTGGTGCTGACTTACACTTACTAGTTTGAATTAGAACTATAACTTTAGTATTCCCAAAACCAAGGACTTAAAAAGAAGCTTATTGCCTTATGAAAAAGATCTTTGTTAGTTTGGAGTAACTTGGTCTAATTCCTCGTAGTTCATTCACTTTGATTTGCACGTAGAGTGGAAGAAAGTAAGAGTGCTTATTACCGGATAGATCATTCAGAATGATCTCTCCGTCTGATATCTTCTGTCTGAACTCGTGGAATCATTTAGGTTGGAAGAGACCTTTAAGATCATAGAGTCCAACCATTAACCTAGCACTGCTAAGTCCACCACTAAACTGTGTCCCTCAGCACCACATCTACCTGTCTTTTAAATACCTCCAGGGATGGTGACTCCACCACTTCCCCGGGCAGCCTGTTCCAATGCTTGGCAACCCTTTCAGTGAAGAAATTTTTCCTAATATCCAATCTAAACCTTGCCTGGTGCAAATTGAGGCTGTTTCCTCTTGTCCTATTGCTTGTTACTTGGGAGAAGAGGCCAACCCCCCACCCTGCTACAATCTCCTCGCTCTCTACAACTACCTGCAAGAAGGTCTCCTCTCAGCCTCCTTTCCTCCAGCCTCACCAGCTTTGTTGCCCTTCTTTCAACATGCTCCAGGATCTCAGTGTCTGTCTTGTAGCGAGAGGCCCAAAACTGAACACAGTACTCAAGGTGGGGCCTCACCAGCTCCAAGTACCAGGGCACTTCCCTAGTCCTCGTGACCACGTTATTCCTGATACAGGCCAGGATGCTGTTGACAGCCTTGGCCACCTGGGCACACTGCTGGCTCATATTCAGCTGGCTGTTGAGCAATATCCCCAGGTCCTCTTCTGCTGGTCAGCTTTTCCCCAAACCTGTAGCGCTGCATGGGTTGTGACCCAAGCGCAGGACCTGGCACTTGGTCTTGTTAAACCTCATAGCATTGGCCTTGGCCCATCGATCCAGCCTGTTCAGATCAATCATATATAAGGTTTTAAATTCCTACCCAGTATGTGAAACCTCTTTATTGCTGCATTTTTGTATGTGTGTTCTGGGCACCTACTTGCTTCTTGAGCAGACCCCATTAATAATGCTGTGCACAAATGTCTTTTGTAGTTGTTACAGAATAAATATATGCCTGTACTAATGAAGAGTTTTGTGTGCATCTGGAGTCTGCTGCATCTCAAAGCAATCAGTAATTGGCTGTATTTTTTCATGAATTTTAATTATTAGAATAATTACACTGATGTTGTGCCTTTTGATGTATTGCATGACCAGGGAACAACTCCAAGGGGACCTGGCTTGTTCATAAAATGTTCCTCAAGTCAGTAAGGCTACAGACTACTATACAGCTAAAACAGTAACTAGCTTTCTTTACTTAACATCTACTATACTTAATATGTGATTCATCCTACTGATGGCAGCTTTTCCAGCTTGACTCTTGACGACGCATGAAAAGATGTAGAAAAATGAAGCTGTTATGAACATGCCCATCCAGAAACAGAGGCAACAAAACTTCACATAATTCTGACTGTTTCTTTCCTTTGCTAATGTGGTAATACTGTCTGTTCCAGGCAATGAGTTTTTATCTGCCTGGGATAGTGAGGAGCTAATAATGCAGTGTTTGAAGTGACACATGTATGTTAGGGTGTGAAGGGAGAGGTAGTAGTGTCTCATGTTAAATCAACTGATATAATTGCAGAAAATCTCAGAACAAGAAAGCTTGTCAGCCTTCCTTATTACTTTCATAACACTATAGTTTGGTCTAACCAAAGAGATTACCTCTTCATGCAAATCTTGCTTTATATTTTCCCTCAGATTCTTGTGACTACACCACCACTGTGGCTACATAGTGGCACGACAAATGCATAAACTTTGATTCATTACTTGGAAGTTATTTCTAGTGTTCTCACTGCATTTCTTATTTCTTACATAAGCACTCCATGTGCTTGTTGAAATCTGATAGTAAAAATGAGTTAATTGGGAACTCAACTGAGATCAGAACCTGAATGAAGCATATTAATATACTTGTTTTGTGCAAGGAAAAGACTAATGGGCTGCTCAAATCATGGTTTGAATCTCCTTTTTTTTTTTTTGCCTTCTACATTGCTGACTTGAATACATTAAAAAACAAAACAAGCAACCAAACAAAAAAGCTTAACACAAAACAAGCCTACTTATTCTTTCACAACTTTGAGCAAAGCTTTGGTACTCCTCACTTCAGCGAGTTAACAGTTGTTCTTCTTACAAACATTCCTTTTGGCTTGATTAGTTTTGAACAATCTGAATATTTTTCAGCGCTGTATGCAAATGTTTTTGCTCTTTTCCATAACTTAAGAAAACTTTGCCTTGAAGCAGTCATGACCATGATCCTCCCACTATAAGGTGAATGGTATGGCCTTGTAGTTGCTAGGGTGACAGGCTCATCAGTACAAGTCTACCCTTACTCAGCACAAAGTGAGAGATCTTACTGTGCAGTGATAGTACTTGTGGTTTAGTTTAGGTCTCATGTCTTTTGCCTGAATAACCAGGCAACTGTTTTGTCCCTCTATTGTGATAATGTAGGTTAATGACCTAAATTATGCTTATCTATATAGAAGGAAATGTACCTAAATATAAGTACCTATCATGTACAATCCCATAGCTGTTTGACAGAGCTGCTGCTTTTGCACCCCAATTTACAGGTTTTTTCATGTAGCCTGTATGAGGTACTTAACACCTCCAACATCCTTGGAACATTGATTGTGCAGAGGGTGAAACAAATGAAAGAGGTCATTTTAGTTTCATAGTCATCTCTGTACAGGCTGAATTTATAAATCTTTTAATTGAATGATTCTGCATTCTCATGACGATTTGTTTAATAACTGAACTTTTTTTTTTTTCTCCCCAGGTTGGGTTATCTAAAAGTGATCTTAAGAAGATCTGTGCCTTAACTTTAGCCTAATTTCCTGAACTGGTGCACTTACATTCTCCATCCGTTGTCTTGTTCTGTTTCATTTCCGCGTTAGAGTTATCTAGTTTGGGTCAGAGCTGACCCTCACCACAAGAAATGTGATAAATTGAAGCTACTGGATATACGTGTGGAGTAGTTCTACAGAAATCTTACATGCTTTTGATTAAGAAAGCAACATGAACACACTTTCATGTACAAATCTGAGGTGGTTTTCCCTTGCCTGACAAGTGGTGTTAGAATCTTTTTGTTCTTAAATTTCACTGAGAAAAGACTAGTGCTGAGGAAGTGATTAGGTACCATACCATTCTAAAAGATATACTGCCCAATGCAGCAGTGGAGAGAAAAAGATATATTTGTTAGTGTAGGAATACAGGAATTCTCAACACTGCACACCCGAAAGCATCTAAATATCTTAAAAGTTAGTAAAAGAACTAGTCCCTTCTGCAAAACTTAGGAGAAAAAGAAGTTTTGTAAATACAAAATGGAAAGGGGAAAGTTCAACAAAACTCTTGCTTAATCAGAAAACATCAAAACAATCAACAAGATGAATGAACCAGAAAGGCTACATCTTCCTGTTTCAGAGACCAAAGTTTCCAGACTAGGCTTATATTTCTATCTCATCTAAGCCATGTACAGAACAGCTAGAGATGTTCTCAAAATCAGAAATAAGTGAGGGTTCCAGTTTTCCCCCCAGTGTATTCCAGTGCCTTCTCCTGTCTGACCGACTGCTACTTCTAGCTGTGTAGAGTGGGTTTTGTTTTGAATGTAAAAGCTATGATTCTCATTTACAGTTGCGGCAGGCACAAAAGTGTTTAAGAAATATGAAGGAGATGACAGCCCTAAGCAAAAGAATTATCATCATTCTATGTTGAAATCCTGTATCTTACAATCTCCTAACGTTTATCTTTGGATGCTCCTTTATTTACTAATGACATCCTCCGAATATGTCCTTCCATGGAGCATCCTTCTGTGTTGCCTAGAAGCAAACAGGATATATATACTTCCCAGATACACTTTCTGCTCCATTTGATTTACTGGCATTGATCTGTGGCTGTATAGCTTGTACCCTATCTATTGAATTAAGGAAGTAGCCCCTTGGTCTTTTCTACTCTACTCTGGAAAAAGTTATTTTATTATCCTCCTCATCACCATGAGGCTTGTTCCTATGATATGGTATGGTTTCTCTTTTGTCACTCCCTAGAGAATGTGCTAGTGTAGTTTAGGTTGCCTTGAGAAATGTCTTTGAATGAAAGATAGATAGTCACAAACCTCGGCACCTCTCTCTGCCCCCGTATATCTTAATTCTCCTCTCCAAGATGAACGTAGGACAACATACAAAGGTGTTTGTTCTAGCTGCAGGTTTGTGTCTTGAGAAACCACTGTCTCCTACTCCAAGAGGTTTATGTTTATAATAAGCAGTTTGGTTGCATCTGAGTAGCAGGTTCTTTGATGATACTTTGCTTATTCTGGGGAGACGGTAATCCTCTGTATTAAGGCTAAAAACCTTATAAAGTTATGGTTTTGCTTTCAAATATCATCAAATCAAAATTACATTTCAAATGATGTAACAATGCTTCTGTGAAAAACCGCGTCAAAGTATGTTTTCTAATGTGACCTGGATATCTTGATGAGGCACTATTTCTTCATCTAGTTTGAACCTTTGTTTACTTGCATGGCTTCTGATGGGACTTGAAAAAGGTAAGGAAAAATGAGGACTGGTTTCTGAGAGAAATATTTATAAGCCTATACCTGGAAATACACAGCTATTCTTTGACTCTGTTAAAGTATATTGGGGAGAGGAGACTGCTTGTTTGATGCAGGCTCAAAATAGGCATAGCTTAGTTATTTTGAGCATTGCTTTTGTCTCCATTGGTTTGGACAAGACTTTCCACTGAAGAGAGTATTAGCTGCTTGGCTGGTAGTTTCTAAAGTTCTTACTCATAAAAATATTCTTATGAATGTGGAACAACTACTGGAGAGGGATTAACCAAAAGAGTAATGATCAGGTTTACAACATCTCTTGGAACCTCATTCACAACAAGCATATGAAGACTACTTAATGTAAGTTCTCGTATGCTTTTCTTTAAGTAGGTAGCAAGTTATGTGGTTTTATGAAAATTCTAAACTGATTCTAAGGTACGCTTCCAAGGTAGCCATGCAAAAATAACTTGTTATGATAGCAAATTCAGAATGAAGTCATAAAGTGCTTTAACCTTCTGCAATTGCCAAAGAAAACAAGAACCATAAAATTGCTTTCTCTGACCTACTGTCTCGCAGGCAATCTTACACTCATTTACAAAAGTTCCTCCAGAATAAAGCAATTATGCTTGGTGAAACGCATATGGAGATCGAGGCCCCCCTTAAGCATCCTGGCTTGATCCAACTTTGCCTATCTTGTTCTTAGCCCTCCTCCCCTGTCCTCCCTCCAGCCCTGACACACATACCCAAAGAGCCCCTCAGTGCTTTGCAGCTGGCTGTTTAGAAATAGCTTTGAAAAATAAAATGCTAACAATTAAAATAACCGTATAGCGTTTTGTTTGATAAAGCCTGGAACTGTATGTCTTACACAATGAGGCCTAAAAATCAATATGGCAGTGCCAAGTTTTCTGCTGACAGGGTATTCTGGCTGTCCCCCGGACCTGTGTCTAACAGCAACAATACCACAATTACGAAGTGCAAGACCCGTGTAGCTCAACTTTTACCTCGCTGACAACAAAGAATGTGCCATTTGCAATGTATTAGGCTTTCCCTTGACAAGCTTAAGGCACAATAATGAGATGGTTGCATGGGAAAGACTGCTGAAGTAATCAATCAAATCTGTGTTTTAGACTGTTCATGCTTGTAGCTAAGAAACTGAGACTAAAGAGATGGGGGGAAAAAAATGACAGGTCATAGCTTTTATATCTCCTCTTTTTAATCATAGTACTTTACTAGGTTAGGAGACTGACCTCCCGGCAGTGGAGAGGGGAGAGGCTCCTAAGCCTCAAGACTCACTCCCCCAGGTTTCCCTTTTCCCCAAATTGCGGAATATGCTTTGGAAGCATTTTACTGCAAGGCTTACAGCAGTACAAGCTGCTGATTATTTCCCAACCTGACTCCTATTTAATTCTTCTAAGATTCAACAGTTTTTCTTGTTCTTTTTCTTGGTGCCCATTTCATCTTTCTCCTGAGTTTCATGTAGCCATTCACCTATGTTTCTACTAAGGTATACCAAACGAGAGTAGTATTTCATCTCTGATACAAGTCAGTGGGGAACTGAGCTCTGCTTATCATATTCCAAATTATTTCTGTTGGTGAGATAACTTTGCTTTTCTTTATAGAAGCAGATTAGGCACTATATTCAAATGTCTTTGTGGAATAATCACTGTTGCAATCTATATTTACCCTTCTATCCTTTAAAAAATTATCTCTGATACAATTGGATAATAAATATTTAATCAACATTGTATTTTTATCTACTTTTCGTACCCCATTCTATAATAAAGGGAACTGGACTGTACAGCAGAAACCAAACTATTACTATGTCCTGATTTGAGGGGCCTAAACCATCACATACTAGTAATAATAATTAGTACGATTAAGAATGTTGAGGAATCCTGAGATACAAAGAATGTCAAACAAAAAAGGTTATACAGATGTTGAAGAAATCTTATATGGCATGAGGGGCTGAGAAACTCATGATTTCATGTGATCTACACTGGTGTTGGCAAGGACCCTTGCAAAAATTACACATCCATTTAAAAATTACTTCGTTCTTACTGGAATTCAGTTCTTAGTGATTTTCCTAGATGGATCGTGGTTGGTGTGTGAAACTTTCAATGGCGCAGTCTAATCAATACCATCAGTGTCAAGATACTTTCCTTATGCCTCTTGTGTTTCAAGTGAGGTCTAAGATTATTAATGGGTACAATTTCTTGGAAACGACTTGATATTTATTTTCTAAAACTTCCATGTGATATGGCCACTTCTGAGCTGCATTAACACTTCCATTTCATTAATCATTGTGACCTAAGATAGGTGGGTCCTTATGTGGCTTCCTAATTTTTTTTTTTCCTTTTTTCCCCCCTCTCAAGTACTTGATTTTGGGAAGTAGGCACATATAAGCAGCTTGCATGTTAATGAAAATTGTCTTACTTTCTCCAGGGAGTGTAACAAATTCAAACTAAAGCTTTATTTTTAATCTTCTCCACTAATGAGGACTTTTATTTGTATAACTTCAAACAATGTGTTAGTTCCGCACTGATACTTTGGGTACACAGTTGCTGCCAAGGAACAATTTTTGTTAATGCCTAATATCTGAAAAAACACTGTTGTACGCTCCTAATTCTAAACATAAAAGAAATTTTCAGATGGCAGAGTGGTTTTATTGAGGAAAATAACTGACTGCTTGGAAAGCAAAATTCTCAGTGCACGGGTGGGGAAGAGTAACTGAAAATTTGAAAAGTGGTAAGCTGTCTTGTAATGTTCTTCAGGAGCAAAATTTTCTAAACAATGTTTGTGTATCTTAGGGATTGTAGTCTCCATTATGCACAGGAGCCCTCTCATGCCAAACTCTTCTTGGAGTTTGTGGCCAATGTAGAAGAGTTAGGAGTCCCTAGTTTTAGTGAAGTGATAATTTATAAGATAAAATGTAACTGAAGTTCCAGTGCAAGTGCTATATGGAGATAAAGAGCAAAATAATGTTTTTGAAGCAGAAATGTTTGTGGGGACAATGAGGGGAAAAACTTCATCTTTGCTGTAGATGTTTCTTTATAGTTCTTATTCTGTAGGCTTTCTGGTAATATGGATGAATTCTTATTATTTATCATAAAACTCACTGAAACAGCTTTAAGGTCTGATCGCAAAATGAAGTTAACTGAGAACTCAGAATGGCAAACTTGTCCCTCTTCTGTGTTATAATACAGTCTTTAACTATATGATAGCGCATTATTTTTACTATCAACTGCTGCTTCAGTTCACTTACGAAGTACTGTTTGTATGGTATTCTTTCTAACAATCTTTCTCCAGATTGTTTTTATATCTTCCCAAATTTATTTACTTAAATGCACTCCTGTCAGTCACCACCCCTTGAGTGTTATGTAGATCAATGCTAAATGCAAAGGCCTTATGTTAGTTTACATATTAATTGTCTATTTTAATTTCTTTGACAGCTACTTTGCTTTGAGCAGATGTTTTCACTGAAAAATTTAGTAGTACCTAAACCCCTTTAATACGTAGTCATGTGAGTCCTCATTTAGTTTGATTCTTTTTAACGTACATTCACTTGTCTCTAGATTGAATGTGGTCCGTGATCAGTGTTCACATCTTCACGTTTAGCTCTTTTAGACACCATTGAGTTTTTCAGGTTGGTTTGTTTGTTGGTTTTGTTTTTTTTTTTTCCCAAAACACATGCTAAGTTTGAAAGACTTCATTTTGATAGCTTATATATTATTGTCAAATAACCTACTTGTCAAATAGGTGGTTGGAGCATCCAAGTACTAAACCTTATCTGTGCTGCAGTTAACTTTTATCATGTGTAATTTTCCTGTAATTTATTTGTACTAACATCAGTTAATTTGGGCTCTTGCAGTTTACTAAAAGGGTCTACTAAACACCAAGTTGCATCTTGGGAGTAAATGATTCTAAAGAACTTGATATAATATAAAGCTTATTGGTAACTGTTTCCCAAAGCAAAGAATCTTGCACATTATCCATGCTTCCAAAGCCTCTGGCTGTGTGTTGAGTGTTCTTAATGTATTAAGAAATAGAGAGAAGAAAACTTGTCTTCCTCACACTTGGGAACTGTATGTCTGAGACTGTCCTTAGTGTGTGAAGGGAAAGCTTCTTGCTCTTTTAACTCTTCTTTCAATTCATGTAAGATCATCTGAGCCAGTATAACTCTGAAGAAACTGGTGTTACCCTGAAGGACATGTTACCTCCAACCTAATTTATTTACACAGATTTTTTTGTTGTATGATTCCTCTGCCCCAACCTTAGAACAAGGATGTGCTCTGTACCCTTCTGTTTGACCATTATTTATCTGTTTGACCATTCATTCGACCATTTGAGCATTAGCAAATGCTTTAACATGATTTTCCAAGCACGTGTACCAGGACCAGAAAGTGCTGCTGGTAAATGCATGATTTTTGCTTCTCTGCCTGTAGGAACACTGAAAAGAAGTGCATGAATGGAGTTTGCAAGTTAAACTAAGGAAAAAAGTGTTTAGGGAAACTTGGTAGTAAAAAAAAAAAAAAAAACTTATATGAAAAAAATTAGAGAAAAACCCTTTACTGGCTATCCATGATTTTCAGATATTTAAGGAGTTATTTAAATTCAGGTTTTTATGATTCATAGAAAGTTTATGGTAGACAGGAAAGATCCAATGAGGGGAAACGCAGAAAAGGAGTTATGACTTACATTGAGATAAACCACCAGTATCGATCACAAGTATTTATCTTCTTTGATGGCAAGGCTCAAATGACTCTTCATGGAGACTTTTCCTTATGTGGAAAAATTTCCTAGCATGCTTAATGAGGCTGACTTCAAAAAAAGCAGCATTGGCCTCGCCATGCAAATATTTGCTGTTGGGGTGGTTTACTCTTAAAAGAGGTAAGCTTCATGTCATAACTTCCAGTGTTTTAATATTTCCCCCAACTTCCTATACTCTGTTCCATTTTGTTTAAATGCACAAATACCATTGACAACAGTCCATGATTGCTTACGCAGTTTTACTTTTGACAGGGGTAAAGATGTTCTTATTCAGCTCCTACCCCTTTTTCAGCCCTTCAACTGAAAAAAGCTGGTGAGGCAAGTTGCCACAGAGACCTAGCTGTTATGTTTACACTTTGTCCTAGAAATAGCTTCATGCTTGTGCTCCAGCTCATACTTGTCTGGCATCCAAACAGCTGGCATTTAAGCCTGCCTCAGATGTGGGCTTTAGATAAGCTCTGAAGCATGAGGGAAAAGAATGCCTGAGAGCCTTGGGTGGATGTGGTAGAGCACCATGTGATGCGGTATGATCAGGGACAGTGATGGGTCGTGTTTGTCTCAGCCCTCACATCTGGAGAGGTCACATGCAACGAAGTAGTAGAGGGCGAAGAGAAAGTGTCCTGTGAATGCATAAAGAGCAGTGTAGAGGGCATGTCATACCGTAGGCTGCTTCCTGGGCTATACTTCTACACGGAATGTAAATGAGTTCTTGAGTGTTTTTCTGGGGCTAATGAAATGTATATATGTGTGTATATATAGATATGAATAGAAATATGGAGTTAAATGTCTTCATATTAGCACAGCAGCTTTGCCTGCCTCATTCATTGTGTTCCCATATAACTTCGTGTGCATTGTGAATAGGAGGACATTATAGTATTACAGCCTGGGGAAGCGTCCTGAGAGCTTGCCAAGCAGAAGAACAGTTGTTTAATATTACCTCTGTTTAGAGGCAATTATATCCAGGAAAATGCAATTCAGATCAGACCTTCTAAAGTTTGTTGAGAATAGTTCACCCTTAACTATTTCAAAGCCAGGTGATGCATGTAAAATCACCAGTTTGTTTAATCATTTGCCAAGGTGCTCATGCCATCACTGTGCCTGTGCTGGGCAAAACACCAAAATGGGGGGGGTGTGTGTCAAGGAAATGCTTGTGAAGTGTGATAGGATTTGGGGGGCTTAAATGTTCTGTCACTTTGGTGTCAAGCCTTAGTAATGAAATTGTTTTGTGGAACAAGCAGGCCGCATTGGGGAGGAGGGGTTGGATGATCAGAAGGAGCGAAGGCTCAGCTTTAGTTACTTGAGAGATGGCTTCTGAATGGAGGGCTGACAACACAGGTGGGATACATTAATCCATGCTGGTGGGGCAGGAGGACTAATCAGCTGGTTGTAGAAGGGAATAGGGCTTTGTCTCTGTGGGGAAGGGAGAATTTTTCCCTAAGGGTTGCTGTGCTCTGGCATTGATTGTCCTAACAGAGACAGCTGCCTGTCTCTCCCATTTCCCTTCCCCAAGCTTTTTAGGATACTAAGCTGCTTAACTTTTAGGTTTGAAGGATGCTGAACAGATGATTTTATTTTCTTTTCCTACATAAAAGGAGCACAATGTAGGGATGCACGATCTTACTGTTTAGGATCTTGACTCTTAGCTAAGGTGGCTTCTCTTCTATGTTCTGAGTTGTACTCCTCTATCTCTGTCTATGGCTGTCTGACACTCAGCTGATGTTGGCATCCATGCAGAGTAGCAGGTAGTGAAGTAGCTAGTGAGCTCCAGGAACCTCCTGAGCAAAGGTCTAACAATTGGTTCCTTAAGTGATGGTGGCATATTTTTCTCTCGAGAGCTTGTTCATTGGTACTCTATCTCCTGATGAGGTTTCTCTGGTTAGAAGTTAATGTTGGTTCTCATTTACACTTGCACCTCCAGACCTTGTACAAATTGATTGGAATTCAAGGAGTGAAAGTTGATTTACTTTATTTTTCCTAGATGTGATTTTGCTGCTACGATAGGGGAAATGCTGACTTTATTCTGAGCAGCTCTACTGCAAAGGGTGGTTCTTCAGTGCAAAATAGTTAGCTTTGCAACTGAGCAGGAATGGCCAGATGAGCCCATCTGCCTGTCATCCAGAACAGTTCCCCACAGTAGAAAATGATACAGCCAACTTCTTTACCGCCAGCGCAGCTCTGGGAAAAGATTTCAAAACAAGTCCAAAGAAGAGTTATTTTGTTTCTTAGTGAGGTCTTGATCTAATCCTGGCCTGAAACTGTGGTCTTTTTCTTATTAAATGTTTCTTAAATGGGTTATTTAAGATTGGCAAAACCTACCTGCCTCTCTTGCTTGCGGCATTTTTCTTCAAATTATCAATTGCTTTGGTGGTTTTGTACTGTATGGGAATTAAACTTTTACCCAAAGAAAAACTTTTCTGAGTTGATGCTTGCACATGAAGGTTATTCTTGTGATATTTATTCTTTTATTTGTATCTGTGGAAGAGCGATTCTTGCATCTGTCTTTTGACAAGTCTGAATCATCTGTTTTTAAAGTATTGGGACAATTGAGAAAGTACACTGAAAGATTTACAGTTTTAAATTACTATGTTTTAAAACCAGAAATCATGGACGATGTGATAAGCTTATATAGGAATATTTTTCTGGTTAATTATGTAAGTTAATACAGAATATTTTTTTCCAATTCTGCTAATTTCTGAGGGGTTATCTTTAGTTATTTGTTTTGTCTAACTCAGGAAAGTGTGCGATAATCAGCCCCAGAAGTTGCTGCTGGTATCAAAGAATCAAACCCTTATCCGTAACACTGCTGGTCTCATTACGGTGCACTTCCCCCCTCCCCCCAGCCTGCTTCAAAAGGAGTCCTACACTGGATGACCTCAAAAACCAGCANTGTGCAGAAGAGCTCTGGTCTTGGATATCTTGTGCATGTAATAGGCAATAACAACTGTAGAGAGGTGCACATTTAGNTATTTTTCTGGTTAATTATGTAAGTTAATACAGAATATTTTTTTCCAATTCTGCTAATTTCTGAGGGGTTATCTTTAGTTATTTGTTTTGTCTAACTCAGGAAAGTGTGCGATAATCAGCCCCAGAAGTTGCTGCTGGTATCAAAGAATCAAACCCTTATCCGTAACACTGCTGGTCTCATTACGGTGCACTTCCCCCCTCCCCCCAGCCTGCTTCAAAAGGAGTCCTACACTGGATGACCTCAAAAACCAGCAAGTTAAAACAGAAGTCTATGCAGAAGAGCTCTGGTCTCGGATGTCTTGTGCATGTAACAGGTAATAACAACTGTAGAGAGGTGCACATTTAGAATTGCTGAGTTTTACCCATGATGCGTAGAAAACAAATGCACTGTTAATTAACCAAACACACATACATATTTTTAACCTGGTGGAGACAAGCTACTGATTACAGTTACAGTTGTGACTGCTGTGAGAAATTATTTAGAGAAAATATTAAGAATACAAAAGTAAAAGGCACAAAAGTGAAGTTAAGCAACTTCTTCACCCCTTTTCAGGGGGCTTCCAGCTACTATTTTGGAGCAGGTGAAATAATAGTAAACAGAGCAACTACAGTTAAGTTGTACCCAGAGTATTTTACTAAATGTGAAACTGGAAGGGAAAGGAGGTACAGAACACTTGACTTCTTGAACACTTACGATGTGATATAACACATCCATTTTGCGTTGTTTTGGAGGAAAGAAAAAAGCAGGATTTTACTAGTGAATCCAGTTCGAAGGGAGGAGATATACAAGCTGATGATTGAACGTCTTCAAACTCAGCCAGTGCTGCCTTGTCTTCCAATAGAAATTTTACAGCAGAAGTGCCAAGAATACATGCCCGGTCTCTGCAACCCATCACCATGCTTTCTGTGTTCCGGATCATGCAGATGTCACAAAAGGCCGCTTACAAGAAGGCTGTTACATCACCTGTGCAGTTCACCGTGTACTCCTCTGGCACCACTTTACAAGAAGCATGTACCCAAACGTCCGTCAGTAACGTCACCGCAATTACCTTTGAAATTACCGGTTACTTGTCATCACAGGTCTTTCTACTATTAAGACTGGCAAAGAGGAAATTGAAATCTTGTTCGTAAGTAACCTCTTTGTATATTTTATTGTTAAATTACTTCCAGTGTTGTCAAGTAGCACTGGCTCCTGTAGCACTGGCCCATCCAGTGCTAGTGCCTTTTGAAGGAAGGAAAATGCTCGTGTCTCTTTGCCCAGATGGAATGTGGGTTGAAACATGCTGCTCTGGTGGGGAGCTGAAACAGCTGTTTGCTGTGCGTGGGTAAAATGAAGACTTAAGTCTCTGGGCTTTTAATTCTAGTTCTGTTACCAGCATTACATAGGGAAAGGTAAGCTCAAAACTGAAATGTAGTAACTTAAAGTCATAGGTCGTAATTGTGTAACATGTAACTGAGCAGGCAGGGTGCCTCACCCCTGTGATGTCCCAGGGAATTAAAAGCTCCAAAGTATTTTCTAGAAATCAGTCACTTCCTTTGGAAAAGAAAAAAAGGAGGAGGAAGAATCTCAGCGCTCCATTGTATCTTGTGGATAGATGACACAGTGATATATGAGACCAGCCCTGCTTTTGCTATTATAGATTCCCAGCAGTCACAGGGAACTGGAATGCGCTCTCCACAGGCAGGCAGTCTGCCCACACTTGAGGCCAGGAAGGATTGGGCCCAGAGTGGTGTTTTTGCTACAGAGCTTCTACAGTTCTCTTTTGTCTCAAAATATTTTCTTTACACACCAAAAAACCTTGTACATAAAATTTGAGCTGGGCTACGGTAAAAAAAAGTGCCTTTAAAAATGATCTAACGACCCCCTTTAAATTTAAGAAGATGAGAAGACTTTAGGTGGGAAGATTTTGATTGATGATCCAAGGTGTGTGTGAGTAGGGGTAAGTAATAAAGAACCAAAAGGAATAAAGAAGGAAATTATGAAAAGGAAATTAAAGGTGAGATCTGGCAGATACGTTGGGAGAGATGGAAGAAACAGACCTTGGAGATGAACAGGATGGAAAGAAAGGGAAAAGGGATTGTGAAGAAAGGAAAAATAAGAGACAAGAAAAATATCAAAAGGTTCAGAGGCTTCTTCTGGAACAAGTAGCTTCAATGTGAAATCAAGATCCTAACTGCATAGAAACAGTGATGACAATGTATGGCATGGGGTACAGAACTGGGATGCTGGAAGTGGAACTGGTTGATCTGGATGGGGAGAAGAATGCACATGAAATTGTGAACAGTGATGTTTGAAGTGAATCACTTCAGAAGCCTTGCATGGGTGTGTTTTTGTGGTGTTTCCTCTCCTGTTCAGGGCCCTGTTTTGGCGGGGGTGGGGGGAGGAGGGCAGTGGTCAGGATCTGATGCTATAGCTTTTTGTGTGTTTCCCTAAATCGATTGCAGTTTGATATGGATGGACATAGCTGAACGGACATATACAGATGAAGACGTATACTTAATCTGTTTTCCTTTTTTATCGGTGCCGTGTACATGTTATCCTCCCTTTTCCATTTCACAGTTCTTGTTAGACATCTTAATAATTTCTGGCATATCAGTAAAGTCGTCTTGTTTATTTATGGTTTCTAGATGCTTTTGAGTATTGCAGTCCCTCCTTCTGCAGGGGTAACTTGTAATCCTCACTACAGGCTTGGACTTTGGCTGTACTAAGGTGCATCCTGTATAAATGGCTTCATCCTCACTGAGAAATTTAGATCTTCTTGTCTATCCTATTCTCATATTATTTAAAATTTGTGTATCCTTCGTCACTCAAATGGTATTTTGCCTTAAAGGTGCCTCATCAGACTTTTCCTCTGCTTATATCACTTACAGTTGTCACTGAAGATGGTTAGGTATAGTCTAGTAATGCTGGTGAAGAGCCTAGGAAAATACAACTCAACTCTAAAATATCTATTTTTTTCAGAAATAAAAAAAAGATTTAAGGAAGTGGTGAATAATGTAATAAATCATGAGCTATTAACGAGACTGTTTTACTGTCAAAATCCCCATTAGACACACATACCACTAACAGGATCGGTAAATTAGGAACTGTGTAAACTGAGATCCTACTTTCACTCTGTGGAAAAGAAAGATAGACGCTGAAGCCAACTTGACATTGGCAATGCATAGTGCATCATGTAATAATTATTATACTCAAAGCTCCACTTTAAAAATAAAAAAAATCTAGTCTGGTTAGCCTGTCATGTGTAGTGACTGACTATACTTCAACAGCCCTTACCTTAAAAGGAGAGCATGTGGTAAGATGCTTTGCTGTTATTTCAGGCTAATATTTCAAGGAGGGATGTGAGCTGGTGCCAGACTAGATTTGGTAAATCCTCTTTATTAAATAAAATGTGGGATAGATGTTTTATCTCTTCAACAAGTTGTCCTTCAAGAGCTCCAGGATCTCTGGCAGTACTCTTCTGTAGAAGACTGTTTGGAGCCAAAATGCCTGCCTGCCCTATGGGCCTTTGGGTTTGGGAAGCCCAAACTGTTTGGTGTTAAGCCTGGGGGCTGCGGGTGATCCAGAAGCACCTCCTGGGGAGCAGAGTGTTGCTTCCACTGCTGTGTCCTTTCATCGTTGATAGATCTGTTCTGTGTAAATTCCCCTCCCTCCAATGTGAGGTCTCTGAAACCTACGGTAACAGAGATGATGATTTGTAGAAATTCAGGAAAACTGGGTTTGGTTTGAACTGTCAGAAGTTTTGAAAGTACTTGAAAAAAATTTCCTCTTTATCACTTACCTAGGCAGTGTATATCTTAGAAAATCTGCTTTGAGATTTCAGGGACAAATGCTATGGATTTATGTCCTAGTCTTTCACTCGTCGCTTTGAAAATGAAATTCACACTTTGTGATTTTGTTTATATCACAATGTATTGGTCACATTTACTTAGACTAAAATTGAAGTGAAATTCATTATTAATGGCCATGGCCAGTGCTATGGAATTCTGTAATCTTTTTGCTATGTAGGAGGATGCATTGTTACGGTAATAAAGGTAGTCTGTGATTTAATCCAGAATGAATTAATGATGACCAAACCCACAAATACTTTGTTTCACATACCATTGGAGCAGGTGGGTGGGGTGCTCTTGGGAAGAGGGTGAGGAAGGAGGCAATGTTGCCCTTAATTTCAACAACTGTACCTGCCTTCTGCTGACAACTGTTTCAGATCTCCGTGCTCTAGTTTAATGGAACTGTACTGTACAAGGACAAGTGCTTTTAATGTAGGAAATAGAGGAGCGTTTCCCAGGGTCAGGGCCAAGACCTGTGAAGTTCTCCAGCTGATCCACTTCTTGGACTAGGTTCTTGCCCTAAGATAAATAAGACAACGTGTTAGGAACAAAACAGATCGTTTTGATATTAGGGATGAGATTGGACATAGCAGGTGCTTGCCATGTTATGTAGAGAATTGTTGGAAGATGCTCAGATACATCAGTGATGGAAGGAAAGGATGCCAGATAAAGAACAGCTAGGTGATTTAAAGGCTGTTATGGGGTGACTGGAGCCAACGCATAATTTTTCTTTTCATGCAGTCAGTCTGTGAACAATATTTTCTTGCATATAAAAATCTTGATAAATAAAGAAATATTTTTAGTACAGTTGTGTGGGATGGAGGAGAAAAGTTGAGTAGTCAGCGTGTTGGCAGAAAAAATGGAAAAACTGAGCAATATGTTGATAGAAGGTACAGTCAAGGACTCAGAACCACTCACTATTTTTATTTGATTTATTCAATTTTATGGTGTAAATTCTAGGAACCACACTTTATCTGATGAGATTTATACCTCACATAACTTCATTTCAAGGCAAAGGCATAGTTGCATAGCAGAGGTCAGGAATCTCCCACCTAAATAACTGAGTGGTCTTAGAAGCAAGACCTCCCCTCTGCTGTGCAGGTTTGTGCTTCCCCTTTTGCATGGTGCTGTTTGGCTGAGTTCAAAAGGAGATCAGCAGGGAATAGCAAAGAAACTCATGTAGCCAAAAAATTTGATGTATTAAGATAGGGCTAAAAGAACAGAGATACATCAAAAAGTCATGAAAGTTCTTGGAAATTTTAGGAAACTGTTGGGAGAAGTTGAGGATCACTGTCTCTAAGGAATGTAAAAGTGGGGGTAAGAGGAAACAGCTGAGAACCACTCAACCCAGGACTCCTACCCAACAACAGCCAAGAGGTCTGTACCCTGCTCTGGCCTAAGGACTTGGCATTCAAGTGCCTTCCAGAAGAGCATCCTACTGAAAGAAGGATCTGGTCCCTACTGATGACTCTGTGGAAATGCCATCTTCTCCCCTGCCCTCTCTCACAGATAGAAAATGCAGCTGCTGTTGGTAGGATTGGGCAGGGCCCCAGCTAGAGCTGTGAACTCAGCAGCGAGCAGCTATTGAGAAGGTCCCTGCTCACAGAGCTCTCCACCTCTGAAAGGAGGAAGGATGGGAGAGAAACAGAGAAAGAAGGTGAAATGCTGTACTGAAACTTGTCCTGGATTTCTGAGATGAGATGGGAACAGCTCATGTTCTTCCCTTCTGGTGGTGCCTAGCCTGCTGGACTGTGTTGCGTTTCTAGGAAAGACCTTATTGCACTTGTCTGTGTGGGGTGGCAGTGGCAGGCAGTCAGAAACTGAAGTGACTACTTGGGGCCTCAATCTCTGGAGTAGCTTGAGGAGTGTTAGGCTAAATTAGGTTATAGTGTAAGAGTGGCTGTGGGTGGGAGGGAGAAGAGGCTCTATGGCTTCGTGGCTGCTCAGAGGTCCCAGAAGTCCAACATGAACTCTTGTTATGGGCTAGTAGCAGAAAATCACAGAAGCTGATGTAATGTATCAGTCAATCAGTTGATGATTGCCTAAAGGATCTGTGGGAGACTGAATGTCCCTGAAGCGTAGGAGGATTTCTAGAAAAGATGCTTGTAGACCCTGGGTAGTAGCACACAGCTGAACATCGTCCCTGTGGGTGCTGGGATAGGTTTAGGTCTTGCACCTGAAAGTCCAGTTCATGATGGAACAGCTCTGACTGTAGTAAAACATTGGTCCTCATCCTCGTGCTTTGGAAGGCATTGCTTACACTATGGCAGCAGTTACTAGGGGCTGCCATATCAGCTCAGTATGGCAACTCCTCAAACCTCCTGTCAGAAATTAGAAGGGCAGCTCATTCCAAGGGACTGTAATCCCTTGTCAGGCACCAGGAAATGGTGTTGTCTTTAAAAGGTTTTAGTCCAGAAAGATATTGCGTGTACAGTATACTGGGTAGGTTTGTTGTTATCCTCCACTCTGCATGGACTCTAACTCAGAGCTGGCTGAAGGTGGGATGATGACTGGGAATGTGGGGGGAGAGGAGAGGATTTAAGTAAGGTCCAGCTGTAACTCTCCTTCATCCGTACTTTGCTGCTCAATGCAGTATGAAATTATAACGCTGATCTCTGTTTTGATGCGAGCAGCAGAAATGTACATAGTGTAACATGGGCATGCCAAGAGCTTTAAACAAAATAACCTGGCTTGTTGTGTTGCATGTGGGATGCCTGTTTTCTCATGGTTTGTGTTGTTTCTTGATCTCACTGACTGAAGCTAAAAGTTAATATGCAGAGGGATAAACGAAGAAAGAACACTGGGAAACTGAGCAGAATAGGACAATTTTACATGCTGTGCACGTGGTACTCCTGTTATTGATTTCTGATACAGCAGGAGGATTTGGGGCTTTTTTGCCTCTCAGGAGGTTGAGATTACTGATTGTTTGATCTCCTGGGTTCTAATCCCACTGCCCACAACATCTGCAGTTTGGATCACGCGTTCCCGTGAACTGCTGGTTACTGCACCCAAGGCAGTGCCTGCACAGCTCCTACCAGGTGTCGTCTGCACCTCTTTGGAGTCAGCTCTCTGCAATTACGCTGTTGCAAGTTGGATTTTATACATCACAAAACGTAAACCCGGTTTGAGGTTACAGTGAGTAATAGTTTCAGACTTTCTATTGTAGTTATTCTGTTCAAGCATTTTTTTCCCCTTCAAGGAGATGAAGTATAGTCTGAGGAGTTTTCTGTTCATTAAAATGAAATGAGTGACTTGATCCTGCTTCCCTGAAGCCAAGTAATATTTCCACTGCAGTTAATAAGAGGTTTTTCTGAGTAGCATGTGAGGATGAAGCTCTCTGTTTGCAAAAGTATCATTCATCACTTACTGCAATCTGAGGATCAGAGACTGCTGCTATGTACCAGAGTGAAAGTAAATGGATTAACACTTAGTGAGCTTTAAGTCTTGACCCTAAATCCTTTAACCTTATTATACTAAAATACATGCAGTCTCTTTCCTAATAAATTCAGTAATCCTTGTTTTAGTTTTCTGTTTGCTCATTGTGTGCATACATCAGCATGTTAATCATGTTACAATAATAATTCAAATGACAGTGCTGCTTCTGCTTCATTTAGGTAACAAACATCCCTACAGAAGAAAGATATGCAGGCTTTTATAATTGTAATACAGAACAGCAAGTCACCAGGGCAAGTTGTAATTAACTTAACCAACCACCAAGGTTAACTTCTCTTGGCAAAACTCTGTGGAAAAGCTATCTGAGGAATATACGGGGAATTAATGACTTCAGAGATTTTGCCCCAGGGATAAAAAATTCTATCATCAGGTGAATGTCTGTGTGCTCCCCTTCAACATCCCTCTGGGAAAAATATATCCCCGTGCTTTAAACTATTAACCTCTCCTCTATTTGTAAAGACCTTGGGTGGCTGAGTTTGTAAGACAAGAGGGAGCAGTTAGGAAAACAAGCTAAGCTTATTTTTCCAATGTAACAAAAAATTAGAACTGTTGTCTGCAGTTTTACCAAAGGCTCTCATGTGTCTGTTTATGTGAGATTCTCCAAACTTGTGTGGTTTCAGTTGAAGAAAAAAGGGCCTGAGATTTTTAGATTTCTTTCAGCCAAAGAATACGTTCGACATCCACAGGGGCAGGAGAGCAAGCCATGAAAAATAAGCTTCTGTGAGGCTTGGAAGCCTAACATAATTTCTCCCTGTCAGAACCTTTGGGGTGAATTCTGCTTTGACTTGCACCCAGTAGAATCCCATTGACTGTAGTTAGGATGCTTTCAGTGTAAGCCACATCAGAGTGTGGCCATTTACTTTCAATCTGGCAATAGGTTTGAAAATACCCAGTACTGAAGAAACTGGAGATGCTATGATGTTGAATGTGTGTGTTACTGATACTCCAGGAACTGCTACATTTCATCAAGTCTGCTTAGGGGATAAGAAAATGAACTCCATTATTTTTAGGAAAATGCCAGATGTTGTCATAATATGTCATACGCTTCTGTCAGTGAAATGTTTTTTAACAACAGTACTGATGTGTGGTATTATGCTGATGTTGTACAAATAACGAGATGTCAACCTTCATATCTTCAGCAAACTTCTCTTATATCTGTGTGTCTGCTTAGATATTAAAGATATTTAAAAAAATCTTTTGAAAAGGAAGTGGAAGTAGGGACTTGCCGAGGAAGCACAGGTTGCAATGTTCTCTTGGTTTGAATTAGCATGGTGAAATACAGAAAACCAGAACAAGGAAGGAAATAATTTTTATGAGGAATGAAAAAGCGTAAGCATGCCTATTCAAAAATTACTGCTCTCTGTGTTTGTACATACGTTATACACACATAGATCTACGTAGTTACCAATATTTGGTGTGTAAATGCTTTTCCCTTACTCTCATGGTGAGAGAAAACTGCCACCATTGCAACTTCAAATTTATACAAATTTAATCTGATCATTTGGAAAAATTTTGTAAAACAGGCATGTGAGACATCAGTTTTTCTTTCGGGAGCAAATCAGCTATAACCTAATAAATGGAACATATAACACTTAGAGCTGTATATATTGTAGTACTGGCACACAATGTATTTAAATATTCTTGGACATGGAATTATTAGATGATTCATTCTTGCAAAAGAGCTTCCACCCTGCCTTTTACCATTGTTGCTACAACAATTGTGCTGAGGGTTGCTCTTACACAACTGACTCTTCTCTTGAGGACTGAGTACTTGCACAGAAAAGTAGGTGCTGTTTATTTAGCTAGTCTGGGTGAAAACCCTCATTTGGAATGACATTTTTGGAAGGTGATCGTTTGCTGTACTGAGAATTTTTGCTGGGGAACTTGGCATAAACATTACAAATGGCAATGGACTGTTACTACTATGGAATTGCCCAAATGGAAGAGTTAGTTTTGATCTGAAGAGCTAGATCTGTGAAAATATTCAGATGTAATACTTCTCTTGACACTGCTAGAAGTTGTGTCAACTGATGCTAACGGAATGGTAGTAAGAAAAGAGGAATTCAGCAGGAGGCAGAAAGAGAACACGAGAAGTGAATTAGTGAAGGAAGAAAGAAGCTCAAATTCCTACCTGAACCCTGGCAGCTCTTTGCTGTCACAGAACAGTGCTTTCTCTGCTACATGCTGGATACTTTATGTGTCATCATCTTACTTTTGTCAGATACCTTGACTGTGCTGATCTTATTCTCTTCTGCTATTTCATGCATGTTCCTGCACGTTGTCACTTGTCTTAAACCTTTTGTGTAAGATCCTCAGAGCAATGATTAGTCTTTTCTGTTTTTAACTTCTCGCAGGGAACCTGAGGCACTCTTTTAATAGGTCTCCATCGCACCACGTGGAAACGGCGTGGGACAGCAGCTCTTCCTTTTCCTATTCCTGCCCAAACTTCTGAACATCATGTCCTAGATGATAATGAATTAAAAAGAATCCAGCCTTTTGTCCAGCACCGGCACTAGATGTATAAGTTAATGATATGAGGTGAAAGTTAGCTTTTAGTGCAAATTTCAAGATTTGTGGTCTATAGCCGAATAGCCAAACCCCATTTTAAAGCCTAATTGTAATTTAAGTAGCGTACTCCTGATGACATACTTTTGTGGATAACAATCGTGTTAATGTTTGCTTTCATGAAGTATTTGCATCAAGGAAAACTCCTCATGTGGGAATTTTGTTTTTTAGAGGTTGTATTGTAAATAAGTTATAGTATTTTCCAAAATAACTTGGTCAATCATATCTTAGCGAGGTTATAGGAGAAATACTATTCACTTGGGGGAAAACAAAAAGGATCTCAGAATTGGAAATTAAGGTAAAGTTAAACCAGGATCATGTTACTAGTTGGTTTTGGCTTGAAAGTTGTAATTTAAGAAAAACAAAGGAGAGACAGCCTTGGAGCTTGCCTAGATAACTGACAAATCTCAGCAAGTGACATTTTGATTTAATTGAATCCATATAATTTGAGAAACTCTTGCTTTGCACTTATGTCCCTGGAGATGATCTCTTTACCACTGGATTCCCCTTTGAATTTAATGTAAAAAAAAAAAAAAACCAAAACACACCAAACCCCAAAACAAACCCACAGATTCAAGCTAACCAGATACATTCAGGCTAAATGGTATTTACAGTGAGGTGCAACTTAGGTGCTTATTTAATGTTTTACTTGTGATGAAGCCAAGCTTCCTGAACAACGCCAAGAAAGAATTGCAGTTTCATATTTGTGTTCTTTGTTTGTTCATTTTTTAGCTTTCCAGAATGCCCACTTTAATCCCTTTGGTATACTTTCAGACAGCTGCTAAAAACATTTGAACTTCACCTTTTCTTGATTTGCCTGGCCTCACTTAAAAAATAATGTAGCGAGTCCATTGGCGTTGCTGATTTCTCATCAGCCCATTCTGTTTTGTCCTGACTAAAGTCTGACTGCTCTCTTGCTTTTCTTTTTTCTTTTTTGAGGGTGAGATTGTTTTTGTATGTATGGTGCTTTTTTTTCATTCTTGTGTTATTCTAGGCTGGTTAGTTTTTAATTGTGGTTTCCTTGTTTCTGCTGCGAAGTTTGTCAGCAATGTTTCATGAAAAACAGTATTGTGATGGAGACTCTTCATGGAGGGCTTATGCGTTGCTCCTCTGGGAGCTTATCCGTATTCATGCTGCAGGTGTGACTGTGTCCCAGCACTAAAGACACTCGTACCTTAGTAACGTCTACGGGAGCTGGTCCTTTTCTGTTCTTGCTTCTGTCATCTCTTATTACCTCCTAAGGACTCCTGGCTTGAGAACAGTTTTGCGGGTTCTGCCTTGCTCAGGGTGACCACTGGCACACCAGAGCAGGAAAATTCCAGCTTTCAGACCTTCATCTCATGGCTGCTCCTTGGCCAGAGCCCTTGATCCTTGTGCGGAGGTCTGCAATGCTACATCTTCACACCTTCTAACGCATAGCAGAAGGTATCACAACTTAAATGTTATGCAGGTCTGGATATGTTCATTATGCTTATGGATCCTGCCACATTTCTTCTGGCTCTTCCTTGGATTTGGCCACCGATATGTATATTTTTAATATGTCTCTGACAGACTGGAAGATGCTGAGGGAAAGCATATAGGGTACATGATCCCGCTCCTCAAAACAGAGTAGTCTGCCAGTTTCACCTCTGTGAGTTCTAGTGGACGTTGATCCCAGTGAGACAGTTCATTTTCTCTTGGGAAAATTGTCATGTTTCTGTATAGTGTTGGCAGAGGGAAAGGGTCTTGAGCTGGGTGTGGGTATCCAGGCCTGCACATTGGAAAGAGAAATACTGTTGGGTGGGGGGAAAAAAATAAAAAAACCTACCAAAATCCTCCACATTTTGGGAGACTGGAGAAATACTGTCACATCAGATTTTGTAAGAAATTTTACTTCTGCCACTGGAAACCTACAATTTCCATTGTGAAAAGATGTTTTCTCTAGTGAAGGTGACAACAACAATAGTTCAGATTGAACTTCAGAAACTTTGCTAGCTTGGCACAGTTCCACTCTTGGGCAGCCTTTCATTTTATGATTTGCTTGTAGCTCAGCATGAACTCCTCTCAGAGACAACAGGCTTTTGGAAAATGTGCTCTTACCATCACGATTGGTTTATATAATTTCTTATAATAATGAGATGTTGTTGCACTTAAAGCTGGACAGCATTCACAATCAAGAATAGTCAAGTTGGCCTGACTATATAACAGTGGAAGGCAGTAGTGTGAAGTCACTTATACTAGGTACAGTAGGACTGTACTTTGGGGGGAAAAAAAACCCCACCACCTTCCTCCTTGCCAAATCAAACCCATTCCCCCTGGAAAGATGATGTGTAGTCATGTAACATTAATGTCTACTATAGTGTCTTTGTTCCACTCCTGTACCACCTCTGTGCTGCTGTATCACCACCTGATTTCACACACAGGCTAAAATGATGACCTAGTGATTTTTTTTTTTACAGCACTTCTGCTGGTACTTCCCACTGTAGTGTTAGCAGTGACCCTGGAATGTCTCAATCTGCCGTGTGTTTCTGAGCCCAGCCTGACACAGTTGGGCAATTTAAAGTAATCATGATTGCTAGTCGTTGGCAGGCTCACCTTCAAGCATAGATAATTTTGACATTTCATGCTTCCTTTGTTGCTTCTCTTACAAATACTCTGTTCTTCTGTGTTTCTTTGTACAGCAGTTTTTCTCCGATTCTGTGTGCCATCTTATTTTCCTGATTTATTCTTCATAAGTGTCCTTTAAAACTTTTCAAATTGCAATTCTTTTGTGCATGTCAAATTATGGAGATTAAACAGGCTTACTTTGTTTAAGAAAAAAAAAATAATTCTGAAAGCTAAAATTTTGCCGCTAAAAAGTTAGGGTTTTTTCCTCTGAGCTTTTAGTTGGAAAAATAAATATTTTGTTTTAGAATGAAACGTTTAGTTTGAACCAATAAAAAAAGTGTTGGTTTGGCTTAATGTGATATAAATTCAGTGCCTTGAGGGGACTGTAGCTTGGAACTTACTCCCACCATCTTTCTCCTCAGAGTTTAGTCACTGCAGAGAAGAATACAGACATGGGGTCCTTCAATTGCAGTTTCCCCTGAAGTGAGAATTCAAACTGGTGCTGTGCTCCTTTCACAGGGACACAAGAAAAAGCACGTTATCTGTTTCTGTTCCCAACTGGTGAAGTCTTCCTTTTCTCTTCCAGAATTCACCAATAGCTTGTGAACATTAAAAGGTTTCTGAGTTTTAGTCAAGAGGCAGTTAACTTACCAAGTACTTCCTCCACACTTTTATAGTTTTTGAAAGACCTTCTACTCCTCTGTCATCACTGTGAAGACAAACTGTTTTGTGGCATACTTGAACAATACCGGACCTTCCAGAAAGAGTAGCTGTATTTGCCAGGAAGACCAGCGTGTAGGACACAGCTGTAGGTCCATTTTTCAGGGTCAGCACTTTCAACCACAAAATCGGCGGTCGGTTTCTGCAGTATGAAGCCTTAAGCAACTTTTAACTTGATGGGAGTGCTATCTAGCTATATAGATGGAGATGGAGCATGCTTTCAGCTCCACCAATGAGAAGTAGAGTCCACAGCAGGGTAAAGGTTTAAGTTGGGGGGAAAAAAAGTATGTAGTAGCTGTTGCAACCCCTGCTATTAGTGGCTCTCCTGACAAGATACCATACAGGAGCCAAACCACAAAGTGGGCAGAAATGAAGAACTACGTATGAAAAGATTATTCTGTTTGACTTCCCCTGCGTCTCTTTCCCTACCCAGATGCTTTGACAGGAATTTGTGTGCTGCTTGCATTACAATTGCGCATGACTACTAGGAGACGGTGTTGGGTGGGGTGTTTTTTTTTTTTTTTAAAGCGATGTTGCCAAAAGCATGTGCTACATTCCCACATGTTTTCCTCGTTTTTAGTCCTTACCTCACTGAAGTTCAAATTTGAATGCTTATCTTATCTTGATCAGCTTTAAATGAGCAGGGAAGCATGAGTCAGCAGAATCTCGAACCAAGTGTTATAGTGTCAGTAACAACTTGTAAGCAGTAGATGGCACAGCAGAGGTAAGAATGAACTGAGAACAGCCACTCCAGACAAGTTTCTGCCTGTATCTTTAAGCAGTTTAAGAATACAAATAACCAAATTAGGAAGGTTTGTATCTAGCCTGTAAAGTGGCTATTAGGCTTGTTAGCTTGATCTTTTATCCTAGATTAACTGAAGTCTTTGAATTGTAACTATAATACCTTTTCATGGTGGGACATTTAGAAAATGAGTTTTCTCTTACGGTGTACCCTCTGGTAAATGAAAAATAAACACTGTATATGCATGTAATAAAAGTTATAGGAATCATATGCTCATGCACGTTCCACCTTTCATGATTGTGGCAGTGAATAGATGCTGAATTCTTGTAGCTGTTGTGTCAGGAAACAAATCTCACGAGCATAAACTTTACACTACTTTGTGCTTTGTAGCTCCCAAGATAATGATCAAAAGCTTTTCTCAGTTCATGTGCTGTCTAATATGTGTCCCAGGAAGTTACTGGGTATTTGCTAAAGATAAAAATACTGATTTTTTTATTTCCTTTGATTGAAGAGTGAAAAGTTACAGTGTAAACAGGGCTCCAGGTACTGGGCTAATGATCACAAAAATACCTCCGTCTGTTTCTTACAGCAAACTTTATTTTTGGTTTTCATTTGTGCAGGGGAAAAGCTTCAGATGGAAGGTCCTGGAAGAGAAGAGGCCGCAGGGGAGCGTGGTCTGTCAGTTTGTGAAGGGTCAGGAGCAGGGAACTCATCTTACTTCTGCTGTTGACTTGATGTGTGACCTTAGGCAAACCACGTTTCCTCTATGGGCCTCGCTCCTCCTTGCCTTTCACTGTGTGTCATTCAAAATAGCGTAAAATGCTGCTGTTCTGATCTAATACCCTTTTCTATTCATTCACAGTGTTGCACAGGTGTAGAGAAGAGTCAGGTCCTATTTGCTTTCTTTCATTTATATCTTGCGGGGATGACTTCTTGCTACTGTTGATACAGCCCCAGTAGATTAAAAAAAAAAGTTGACTTTCTGTCTCACTTTCCTGTTTACCTTATCTTCAAATAAGTTATCCTATGATAAAGAAGAAACAGATTAGACTTGCGTTATTACCTGTTTCCGTGGGCATGATGCACACCTTCATACCAGTGTGTTTCTTTGGCCGATGTAACTACAAAAGGCAACATGTGCTCACTAGAAAGAAAACAAGGGGAGGGAATTTTCAGCCCAAAGCACAAAGGTGCACGTTCACCTTGATTGTGCAATGGGAATTGTACCAGACAGTGAATGAACCAGGGAGCTCTGGCAGTATGGTACGAGTTAAAGTGAAGAAAAACATAGTTTCAACATGAAACTTTGCATTAAATTACCTTGTATAAATGATACTGCCAGTGCTTATTGGAGAGATTACTTATCTTAACACAGGCGGCTGGGTGACAGTGAGCCTGTCCTAAGCCCGGAGAAGTCACTGGGGTATATTCTGTGACAATAACTATAGATCATGTCCTTTGCCCACTGCTGCCAAAACAGATGCTCAAAGCTATTACCAATACATCGTAGTTTAATGCTTTCCAAAACATGTGCTCTGGCTCTCTGATGTAGGGCGCGAGAGGGTATCAAATGAAAACCTTTGCATCCCTGCAAACAAGGAGCACGAGCAGTGTGCTTGTTGGCAACTCTGACCTTCTGAGGAGGTGATTGAGTGACCTAAGAGAGTAAAAAATATTTTATTTTACATTTTTGATTTTTTTTTTATTAGGGTTTGGATTTCACTGTAGGCTGTGAGCTTCTCTGAGTTACTGCAGAATCTCTCTTTGATTTAGGGACTAGGTAAAAAGTCAGTAGGTGATTTGTTGTTTCTGCTTTGTTTCAATTGTGTGTCTCAGGAAAATCTTCTACCATCACCTTCATGTTACTTAAATGATCTGCACATGTCATGATTTGACCACATTTATGCTCTTCTCTGCCTTTTATGTTTTGCGTTTCCTGAGATGCTGTTCACTTGCCTAAAATTTTTTCTTGACTTCATTAGTCTCTGTTCCCACTAGTACCAAAATCCTGAACATATAGCGCATCCTGCAATATCCTTTCCCTTAAAGATTGGAGCTTAATTATACAACTAAATAGAATTTTATTTTTTTAATATTACCTCCTCTTAATTTTAAGTAATGCTAGTATTTTTGAAGGTTTGTTTTATCTAACATAGGCAGAATGCTAAATACTCTCCCAATGTATAAACTAATTTGCAAAAACTGAGAATGCAGGAGGTTTTCCCATCTCCACTGCGCTTTTAAACAGGTATCAGTTCTTTTATGCCATAAGAGGAACAAAGTGCCTTAACTTAAATTCTGCAAACGTGTACAGCAAAAAGGGTTTTGTGAGTGTGAGGGAATACAGAATCAGGGCAGAGCATTTCAAACTTCTTGTATACTTCATACTTCTTGTATAAGAAATATATATATATACTTTCATATACTTACATATACTTTCATACTTCTTGTATAAGAAACTTAAAAAAATCCCACCCAAACCAAACAAACCAAAACACCCCCTCCCCACAAAGGTTAGCAGAGGGAGATGGAAAGATATTTCCAGATTTTACAAAGGTTTAAAATGGGCTCTGTTTTCTTCTGTCAGCGAGACACCCAGACTAATCTGTAAATAGCGTCTGTTTATCATTAATTGCTGTGGCTCTGCGATTCCTACCTCCCACTAGGACTTCCATGAAAAATAAGATGCTCTTGGCCAAACAAAATTCCATGGGGGAGGAGGGGAAAAGTAAACAATTAGCAACGGGGTAGGGCACCAGTATTTAAAGAAAAATGTAAACAGTAATGGAAAAGAATGTCCTGAAATACTGTATAAGAGTAAATTATTTGTTGCAGCAGAAACTGATTAAAGGCTATATAGAAAACAATCTACAATATTGGAATTACAGGATGCCATTTTAAATGGCAATATTGGTGAAATTAGGCTGAAACACCTCTTAGTGGCAGACAGAAAGGGCTGTCCTGTCTGAGAGTGCCTGACTGTCTTGTAGTAGAAATGATCAGCTGTCCTGTGTTTGCTGAGACAGGTCTGCTTTCCTTGCTCCCTTCCATGTTGTCTTGCTGCTTTGTGGCTCGCGCCTCTGAACTGTGAACTTTAGCCATATTGCCGTATTTGGTTGAAAAACAGTTGAGATCAAACATGGTAGATGTCTTGATTATGTCAAAACAGTAATAACAGTGTCGCAGCGTATCAACTGGTTTCTCTACAATTGCATATGTAGCCTCAAGTGCTCAAGCATATTATGATAAAAAGCCTTTCTGAATGCACTTTGTACAGTTTGCTGACACTTTTTTTTCCCATCTTTTTCTGATTTTTTTTTAACATTGAGTGAAAAAAAGAAGCTGGGTGAGAATAACCCTCAGACTGCTATTTTACTTGTGTTTGAGTATTAGGAAAAATACATGGAATCAAATTCCTGAAAGAGTTTGACTGACACATGGTTTTTTTGGTTTTCCTTATATGTTATTTCACCAAGACTAAGGGGAGACACTTGGCCAAGTTCAATCTTTTAAAACAGTCCCATAGAAGTGTAGCAGAGCTAAAGACACAGCGTGTTTTAAATGTTTCCAGTCAAAGTACAATGACTGTAGCCTCTTCTTGGATGTCTATAGTCTATTATAAATTGATTTTTCTCTTGTGTCTAATAGCTTTAATGCTGAGCTAGTAGCGTTGTCCTGAACAAAATCTAGTAAGTGAGAGTCCAAAGAGCTAGTCCTGCTTTCATACACCTAGCAATTGTTCTTCTGCTTCCCTGGGTATTACATCTATTCCCATTTACTGCAATGGCCCCATATAACCATTAATAGCCCAGGGTCAAAATCTGGATTCTGATTGACTCAAGGTATCAGCTATAAAGGGAAATAGTGTGCAAATGAAGGCTGTGTTTCTGTCCTGTTCCATTTTTGTCCCTACAGTCCTTTTCACCAGCAAACTTCAAAGCAAGTTGCAAGTTTCCAGAGAATTTCAGCTGATGTGTGCATAGCAACACAAAGTAATATGGCCAGGATGGTGCCCATTATCTGTCACAGCGGTGGAAACAGACCACAGTTCTCTTGGCTCGGTTGTCTGGGTCAATGATGGTGGTTCTCTGCATGGGCCTGGAGAAACTGGGTCAGACTAAGAGTTCACCCATCTACTGTTCTGTCCCTGACTGGCACTTCTGTGCACTTAAGGAAAGAAAAAATAAATCCTGTCCTCACCTGCCCAGCTTCCAACAGTTTTCTGTTTAAAGACTGGCTGAGTTACAAAGGACCGTGTGGGATCTCTATTTCATAACTACCAACAGACCAATTGTCTGTGAATTTCTTGTCTCTTCTTTTGAATCTTTTATACATTTGGCTTTTCCACTGTCCTGTGGCAGTGAGTTCCACAGTTTGTGTTGTCTGAAAAGTGCTTTCTTTTGTTTATTTTAAACCAGGTATGTGATAGTTGCATGAAGTGCCCCCTAGTTCTCATTTTATGAGGAGAAAGTGAATTGACTTTCTCTACACCATTTTTATAGACTGCCATGATCCAGTAAGAGCTGTCTGTATTCTGTACTGATGAGTCCTTGTCTTTTACAGCTTCTCCTCTGATGGGGAACCCATTTCCCACCTCTGATCCACAAGGCCACAGTTTGCTATGCTTTTTGTTTTAGATGAAGTAACCAAAGTGGCTCCAAGTTTTACTACATGATTAGGAATGGCAAACTTAGAGCCCATTATTAGGGACATACAGTTTATGATATTTTTTTCTTCATGTGCATTAATTTGCACTTCTCTACCATGTAACTCAGGATTGGGGGCTTTTTCCTGTCACTATTTTCAGTTAGCTTTCGTTCTGGAAATATTTATTTTGTTTATCTTGTTAATATGCTTATCTGTAGTGTGCAAGCCTCACTGGTTTTCCCCTCATTGATACCATATTCAGCAGTGAAAGCTCCAATTACTATCATAAGGAATCCCTTTACTTGTTATGGAATCTGAGCATTTGTACCTATTGTTTATCCTTAATGTTTTAACGGTAATCCTGTGGGAGAGTGCATTCTCTCTTATTCCATTGCCTTTGGTGCAAGGTTTGGGGGGCGACACCACAAACAAAAAAAACACCGCCCCCCAAAAATAAACCCCAAACAAACAAAAAAAAACCCAAACAAAAAACCAACAAGAAAACCTTCCTGGAAATTAAAAGTTTTATCTCCTGTATGACCCTTGCATACCTACTCATGTATCCTTAAAAAGCCTCTAGATTTTATCTTACATATTCCACAATTATGACTTACAGGTTAGTAAGTCATATATTTCTCTGATATTGAAGTTGATGGCCTGTTACTGAAGATCAATGCTTTTACTTCTTGGCTGAACTTGTGTGGCACAGGGCTCGGAAAATAAACTCTCCCACTCGACCTGGTCAATATACTTCAGCTTTGAAGTGGTAGAAACGTGGGTATTGTCTCAAAGGTCCATCTTGCTTTCTCAATCCTCCTGTCTTGCATTTAGTACCAAACTTCATGTTGACTTACATCAAAAGCAGAACTGTCAAGCCATTTCACCAAAGCCATTGATGTTATTACATGAAAACTGCTGTGATACAGAGGGACTGACGTGTTCTTTTGTCAGAGACCCCCAAAATGAAGGTGGTTCTTGGAATAATTTTAAATGAAAGTAATACTTTTTTGCTGGAATGATTTTTGTATAAGGGCAGGTAAGCTAGAAAGTTAAAATGTTTTATCTGTTCACGTAATCATGAGAATGAAAATGCCAGGGATCAAAATAGAAGTGGAACACATGAAAAGAATTTTTTTTTTTTAACTGAAGAAGCAATTTGCTTTTGCTTGTCCTCCATTTGGCTGTAGATGAGAGGCATTGCTGAAAACTCTTCATTATTTGTTAGCTGGTAAAGCTTTTCTTTCATCAAATAACACTCACTCGGTGGCGGAAAAAATATTTCCCTACTTTGAAGAAGACAGCAACATACTGTCTTATGGCTTCAGAAAGTGACAGTGCTGACATAATGGGTATTTTCTTTGTGTAACTTACTTTCTCTAGCATGTAGCAGCATTTGAAACAAATAGTTCTGGTCTTGTATATATAGACAAATTAAGTTCTTATGTGGATGCCAAATCAGAGGCAGCAATTTAGGGGTATTATCCAGAGGTGCTATGAATATGCAGAGTACATTGGTTTGGAGTGGTTTTAGAGGCTACAGGAGTAAAATGATTCTGGCAAGGGTGAGTGCAGGCATGGGGGAACAAGAAGTTCCGTAATGTGTAGCTTGCAGGACGGCTGTTTATTACACTGGCTATAGCCAAGACACTTGCTTCAATCAGATGCTAGTCAACTCTTTTTCTTGGCCATCCTCACTCTTTCTCTCTGTCCTTGTATTCACATATAATCAGTAAGTTTTATTCCAGCTTTGTAATGAGTTCATTAAGTTCCTGTTCTGGAACCTTATCCCTGTCAGCACATAACAGCAGTTGCACAATTAAAAATATTTAGTAATGGGTGCGGAAGTGTAGAAGGATATAAATGTACCAGGCTTGACTTTCAAGAACTGACTAAGAAAGATGAAAGAACTATTTCTTTATTAATAAAAAAAGCCCATTTGACCAACCAAAAAAAAAAAATCATTTGAACTGTTACTATGATGTCAAAAGTGCTTTTGGTGTTTGTTCAGCATGCAGTAGTGAAGACTGATATTCACTTTGTGTTCCACTCATGTTTCCTACCTGAAAATGTAGGGACACGGGAGATATGCAAGACAGTACTGAACTCTATCTAATGTATTGTGGAATGTATCTTTTTTGCATCACCAGATTATTACAGAAACATCAAACTGTTACGATAACTCAATATCTCAGAAGAAAACTTCTGAGGCTTTGTTTCTTGTTTTCCTCAATGCTTGAGTGTCTTAGTTTGGTGAATTCTCCTAAGTAGCTGTGTGTACTTAGAAACTGTCAAGTCCAAACTAATTTACAAGTTAGTTGGATACAGAGTACTGAGACATCTGTACTATGAGAATATTTTGTTCATACGAAATTGTGTAGAAAGGAAAGAATTGGACTCGGTTGTCTGCTATTGTTGCTATTCAAGAAAACTATGGATTTTCTATCCTGTGTAGGTCTAAGTAGGTCAGTGATTGCACCTGGGTCTTGAAGGTAGTGATATTTTTCAGAGGGCACATTCGTAGTATCTGTGGCCATGCTGCAGGAGGGCCAGAAATTCTAAAATCTGTCTGCAGCCAGGTCTTGACTTCCCAGATTGGGCAAACAGATTTATTGTCCTGTGGTGGGAGTAGGGAGGGATAGTTTGAATAAACAGAAGGAAAACAAAGCAGCCCGGTTAGAACAAAAAACGTCACTAACCTTTAAATAAAAAATGAAGCAGGTCCCACTATTGTGTACCCCTTGGGGAACTGCCTTCCTGAGGCGTCCTGCCCCGCTTCCCTTGTTAGTCTAGCCAGCTTCCTATGGAGGAACAACCTTCTCTCCTTCCTCTTGGCTGGATCCCTGTTGAAGGCTTTCAGCTGGAAATCCTGGGGTGGTTGAAATTAATATACTCAACATGGCTAGTCATAGTACCTAATGACTTTCTGCCTAAAACCAGCATGGCCTTACTTTTGGATCTCATCTATACAGGCAGGAGAGCGCTGCTCAGATCTCTGGAGGGGGCTTGCCTAGCCAAGATGAACACTTTTGCAGCTGACTGGAAAGATAAGCACATATGTACGTCAGAACATGTGTGTATATACATATGGATGTGATATGTACGTTAGCTGCCAGTGCAGAAAGTGAAACGTAGAGAGCAGTGTTCTCAGTTTTAGTTTTTCATGGAACAGATTATGGGGGGGTGTGGAAATATAAAATACTTGATTTTTCAAAATGTAGTTTGAGTTAGCAGCAGTGGACTTGCTTAATTATTGTCAGTCTTGAAGCATCCCTACCCTGTGTTTTTGAATGTAGAAAAAAATAATCTCAATTCTGTCATGAAGTTCTGATCATATTACAACTTCAGCTTTTAATTTAAAAAGAAGAGGGGTGATATGGCTTGCTGTTGTTTGTTTGTATGTAGTAATAATCTTTGACCTTTTCATCTATATTTGTTTTCACTGCTAGCTGAAGGGAGATTGTTTTAACAGTTGTGTTCAAGGTGGCTGTATAAAAATTGCAGGAAAAATAATTCATGTCTGGAGGGTTTATGCCAATGTTAAGTGACAATTCCATCAATTTTCGTTTTGTGTGTTGAGGTAGGTAGGCTGGTTGTGTAAACTCTAAATCTTGCATTGTTGAGTCTTTTTCTCAAGCTCAGGCTTGAGCTAAAAGGAAGGAGAACCATGTAAATGCACAGCTTCTGCGCTCCCTGTTAAGAGTGTGTACAACTTTTTTTTCTTCCCTTCTCTTGAAGAATCAGCGCTTCTCTCCTACTCCCTTCTTCTTGATTGTGATGGTAGAGTCTTTCCTCCTGCATTTAATTTAGCTAATGGCAGAATCTGTCCTGGTAAGTGGTGAAGACTGTTGTTGACTGTTGGTTTTGATTCATTTCCTGAGAGGGTGAGCCTACATCTTAGGTACTTGGATTTTTTTTTTTTTTAAACCAGCCAATTAACATGGAAGCTGTGTGGGAACTGGAACATCCATACTGTGGAAATTTTCATGTTTCCAACTAATTTTTCTTCGCAAATCTGAGCTCAGGATGTCTGCCAAGAGGACTGCCCTCTCGGGAGCTTGCCTGTGGGTGGGCTGGCTAGTCTTCTCTATCTGCTTTCCATTGAAAGATTTTTGACAGTGTCAGTTCCTGTAGAAATTTGTTTCTACAAATCAGCGTTTTTCCATTGGAAAAAAGTTTCTTTCTAAAATTTCTGACTATCTTTAATCAAAAACAAACATAGAAGGGAAACTGAGGAATTTTATGACCTCACCTGGCAATGTCCTCTAAATGTACAGTAGGAGAATAGCCTGTGTCTGAATGGTCCAACTGGCAGGCTGTAAGCCTAGTGCTGCCTGCGAGCTGATTTCTTTTGACCTGCCAAAGTAGACGACTAGAGAAAGTGCCTTCCTAGCCTTGCTTCAGGGTAGCAGAATATGTTCCAGTGTGGGGCGGGGGAAGAGAAGGAGTGGGAAGAGAAGGAGTGGGAAGAGGTGATTGAGTTCCCTTTTGCTCACCCAGATCACCAACTGCTGTGTATAACGTTGGTCTTGGCAAAGTTTCTCATGTGAAGTGGGGAAATAGTAGTCCCTGCTGTCACTTTTCTTTTTTCCCCTACCCTTCTGTGGCATGTACGCAAAAGGTCGGTGCTGCTGGGGAGGGAATAGCTCTGCCTTTAGGAGGAGATATCTGGCCTCAGGTTAGAGGTGTGTTCTTGAGTGTCTAGTTAGGCAGTTTAAAATTGGTGGAGTTGGCAGTCCGGTCCTGCCTCTCCTGACAGCTCCTGTGCGATGGGGCTGTGAAACTGCTCAGTCCTGCCATCAGCCTGTGGAGATGCCTTGGAACCAGTGTTTGGCTCCACCACCAAAAAGACTGGGCCATCCTGTAGTTTCCCACTCCTAGTAGGAGTGTTGCAGGTCACTTTTGCTCTCCTGCTGGAAGGTAGAAGCTAATAAGACAACAAGGAGCTTTTATTTGTGAAGTTAAAAGATATGAAAGTGGGAAGAAGTGGTAATTTTTAAAACCAGTAGGCTAAAAGAAATTTTTGGATCCATCATGTTTAGCAGTACAAAGTGAACTAATAGAAATAGTTCCATTACCATTAAATCTGTCAAAAACATGTTTGTATTTTTAATTAATCTTCCTATTTTTTCAATTTTGGTCCACGTGTGTCTAAAAACACCCAGCACTGTAAGAACAGTAAGTGGACTTAATTTCTCCCTTTTCTTGTTAAATAAATGTAAACTGCATGTTTCTTTGACTTCCATAGCCTTATAATAAATTACTAGCTTGCGAAGGATCAGATCCAATGTCTTCTTCATCAATGAAATCTCCACAAGTGCCCCAAAACATAATATATTTTCATGCTGTTGCACTTGGACCAAGTCAAGCTGTGCTGGTAAAGCTGTCTTTGGCTGAGCGCGAGCCTCGTAATCCATAGGCTACGCCTCTGCCAAGTCTAATGGGACTTGGGCACAGCAGGAAAACACACTGTTCCAGCATATGCCTGGCAGTAAGCAGGGAGCCGGGCTCCACAGGTCCCACCCAGTAAACATTGGGAGCAGATTGCAGCGCCCTTTATCACCGTGTTAGCGAGAATCATCAGGAGCTCTCAAGAACTCATTAATTATATCTTTCTGAGCATAGTGTTTTGGCATTTTGAGTACAGCTAATTACATGCAGATCTTAATCTTATAGTTTTTTCTTGTAATTAATTATTTCTTCATTATCTTTAAACTATTTGACTAAGCAGTTTACATCCTGCTCTCCTCGCTGCTTTAGCAGATGTCTTGAGAAAACAGATGTTTCTGTTTTCAAGAGAGGAGGCTCATCCTTCTCTAGATGGAAGAAAGCTCTGCAGTTCAATTGGTAGCACCGAAAATGTAAGGGAACAAGCTCATAGTTCTTTTGTGCTAAGCTAGAAATCTAACGCCCTCTAATACTATGACTAGAAAGAAAAAAATATATGCATTTATATGTAAATGCATATTCCAGTCATAGATATGTGTTTTTATATGTGCATATATACATATAAATACATAAAACCCCATATATCTTGAGGTTTTTTGCCTTTTCTGGGTTCTTAAATATTTTGACTAGGTTTGCAAAAAGATACGTAAACGTTTGTTAATCTAGTCTCACTGAAGCTGGTGGCAGACTTGAGAGTCTGGAAACATTTCTGAATTGAGTAATTTGTTTGGAATCCTCAAGTGTTGTTTAGATAGTGTTAGACCCTGTGCCTGGTGAAGGGTATTTTTTCCTCAGTCTGCTTGATATTGAAGGTGAAATAGTTAACTTTTAAAGTAGATTTTCTCAAAAAATATGTTGCCTACAAATCATTTCTGATCTCATTATTTAAAAGTGCTTTTACTGATAAATTAGCTTCTGTGGCCAAAAGATAACTTAGATTAGTCTTTAATAGATATTTGGAGATAATCTTTGTTAATTAGGATTTATTAGCCTTCAGCCAGACTCCAGTGTTTGATTAATCTAAGGTAATTAAACTCTTTTAAATCTGTCTGACTAATCAGGAAGAGCCATCCTAGCTAAAGCTGTAGTTCTTCACGACTGAAATCAATGGGAAGCTAGCCTGCCTGTGGATTTCTGGATTGAATCGAATAAATTGAAATTCACTTGTGTAGATCTTGTATATTTGGATAGCAAAGGCATCAGGTGTCCCGTGACAAATTCCATTTCCATTTGCCCTATTTTGTGAGGCTATGGCAATACTACGGATTAGTCCAGTTGCTGACCTGACACGCAACGAAAACGTTTTCAATAAAACCATCCTATTGCAATATGGAGTAAAGATTATCCAATTATGAAAACAAAGCAGCAGTTGAGCGCAGTGCGTTGGGCCACGATGAATCAGAAGCCATGGGTATTTTTTTGTGTTCCTCCATGGAAAAAAACCCAACTTTGATTGCTGTCTTCTGTCAAATGGAGGATGAAACATACACAAACACCGACAATACTCCCTTCTGGTGTATGTGTTGTATATACATTTTACACGCTTGGGTATTAGTATTAATTCAGGTTCCCAGTGGTACCAGGTACATGTAACTCCTCCTTTGACACTTAAATCAATAGGAGTGATGTGTTTAAATGCCTTAGTAGCTATTGAATTTCCCTTTTGAATTTTACAGAAGTTTTGGTGATGCTACTTCACAGTTTGTAGTTTTAGTGCGATATCTCAAGAGACAAATTGCTCTACTTCTTGAGCTCCTATAGAATCTACAAGAAGTTCCTTTGCCCAATGTATGTCTCTCAGGTGGGCTGTTTAGGGGTTAGTGCCATTAAGCTCTCTTTTTCTCTTTTCCCTTCTCTTCTGCAGACCTTTCACTATGATTAAAGACTTCATTTTTTTTTTTGTGCATGTTTTTCATACCATACTTGTTTAATCTATGTAAATAGTATCAGAGGAGAATTTAGTTGGTGGGACAAGGGAACGGGATACTCCAGTTTCATACATTGTTTTGTTTTTCTGTGTTCCATTATGAAAAGTTTTCCAGGCTTTTAATTTAAGGAACACTTGCATAGAGATGAAGCAGAGAGTTTGCATTTAGAAAGCCTCAAATTATTTTCTGTTCATAGACTATTAAGAAGTGAATAACTTTGAGAAATTACCTGGGACTTGCTACTATCTGAGACCCAGGTCCTGACATAAGGTTTGCAGCCACCTGAACAGTAGTTCCTCCTTCTCAGGTCCTCTTTAAAATGTGCAGGTGGGTGTATGCAAGCCTGTCGGATAAGGTTATTGATACCACTCATGACCTTAGGTGCTTTTCTGGGTCGGGATCGATGCTGATGAGGCCAGCAGCTCTCAAAATGCTCTGAGAAGTGTCTGTCTAAAAGGTTAGAGAAAAGAATTGCTGCCAGCGTGGGGAGAGAGTGCTCCTCAGAAGGAATGTGTATGCACAGATGTTTGGCTCTCACTGAAAGTTCACTTGATTTAGTATTAAAATGTGGTGTTAATAAACTGAGATGAGAGTTGTTACTGACATGTTGGCCAACTGGTGGCCTAATATGATCCTAATTATCAAGGTCCATCATCAAATAAATGTGCTAGGTTTATTCTGATGTATCAGTTCTATCATCTAAGACCAGAGATATCTTTTCCTGACGCTGTAGATGTGCAAAACTTGTCTGAGCTTGACTCAAATGAAATTGTTTTATGTGGGTCTGTGCTGGTTGGTGCTCTCCTTAAGTACAGTGGAAAAATACATGGCATGCTTTTATGAGGATCATGTGTTTGTTTTTACTATGACCCCTCTCTGAAGCAATTTGAGAAGATTCCTTCTTCTTTCCAGACTTTCAGCTGGAAATGTTACTAGGTCATTTTGTTTGTTGTTATTATAATTATCTAAAAAAGAATGAAGAGGAATGAAAGAGTTGTGAAGAACTTATTGGTATCATGCAACTGTGGCTAACGTTTACAAGTCAGTTAGGTAAATCTTATAAAGTTAAAATGAGGGTATTTTTAAAGTATTCTTTATTCTTAAAGGCTGACTGACTTAAAAAACCCCCTTTTTTGCCTCATATTGACTGAAGCTATTTAACTGCATAAAATAAGCAAAAGCCACTTGTCCTCTTGATGTATCAAGTCCTATTGCTGCTGCTTTTTCCTCATGTGTTACAGGAATGCTTCTGTTTTGAGTTGCGAATTAAATTCAGAGTTTTTTTGAAAGTAATAGTTGCAAATCAATTAAAAAATTTCACTAGATTTTTATGGACTAGGCTGTGTTCCTTTATTTGCTCTGAAGCCTGATATTTCATTGCTCTCTTCTCAGAGTCCAAGGGAACATGCCGTTACTTTTTTGCACTAAGCAACCATTTCATAAGACAGGAGACCGGATTACGAAGAAAGCAAACCCTGCCTTTACTCGGCATTGCCAATTGTCATCTCTTACAGTCTGAAAGAATGTGATTAATAATATGTTAATTAGAGATCTAACTTTTGTCCTCTCTTTCCATTTTTATTGACACCTGCAGTTTGATGTATGTTAACATCTTGTGCATCTGTTGCAGAGCTCAGACTTAAAAGCTGAAAAAAACCCCCAATTTTTCTGTGCCTTTTTTTTATTCTGGGAAAATGAAATGAAGCATGAGAAACTGAGAGGGGACTTGGCTCAAGATCAGGAAATGGAGCTGGAGTTCTGAATTCTGGAGTTTAGATTCTCATTTGGGGCAAATTTCTACAGCTGAGGTCAGTTTTTCTGGTTAGAGTTAAACACTGCATCCCTGCTCCTCTTGCCGTGTGTTCTGGTTTGCAGGTTAACTCTGTTACTGTGGCTTATCTCCCTTGACTGAAACAAATTGAGAGATATTGGAATACCTTCGTGTATGCACCTACTGTGTGATAACTTTGAAAACCACCCAGATGAATAATAGCAAAGTATTGTTTTCACCTGAAGACTGGATGCTGTGATATATGAAATCAAATGAATAAATTTCAAGGCCAAGGTCAATGTTTTGGGAGTCCTGTTCTCCACAAACAATTAACCTTCAGTTGGTATTTATATTTTGTGTCTGAGGACTTGCATCTGGTTAAATGGAATCCAGTCTTGATGTGAAGCCCATCCAGGGAGGCTTCCATTGCTTCCCTTGATAGTTTGTTCCACTAATTCATAAATTCTTATTGTCTTCCCTTTCTCTTTGTTAATCTTGCCAATTAATATTTAGGACTTCAACATAGAGAGGAGGACTGAATGTTCCCATGAAATGAAAAGGGACCCTTCCAAATCTAGGCGCAGCATATCTGAATAGACCATTACCGTTGATCATCCTGGGCCTGTTGCGGGGGGAAACAGAGGAATCGGACTTGCTGCTTTTGGTCTCGCATTCTTATTGAGTAATAATCTGAAAAATAGATAATTAGAAATTCCAAAGTACTATAAATGCCATAGAGGCGCATGCTAGAAACAGTGAATGACATACAGTGATTCAAAACTGGAGGCATCTTGTATTTTAAAACATGTTTTTTCTGGAAAAAGAAATGGAACATCAGTTCTGAAGGGTATTGGTTACTGTTATGGCTAAAGTTTATAGATTTTAATATTTTTCTAGATTTTTAATATATTGCCTTACTTCAGGAAAAAAACCCCTGATCCTCAAGATTCTACATATAAGAATATCTCCTGAGATGGAAATGTAGAAACATTATCCTCATACTGGAATCAAGTTCTGGGGTCACATTTTCTATGCCTCTTCTTCCAGAGAGAGGGTGCACATTCATTTGTTTTTGAGGAAATTGACAATTCGCCAAAATATATAATGTTCCATTAAATTAGAAAATCCATTCTCTGAGTTCCTTTTGCAATTTAATATACAGCACAAACCTGTCAAAGGCAGTATCTCCTGTTTCGGTTGCTTTAAAAAATGTTTCTGGCTTTCCATCAGATCATATAAGGAAATTAAACAAACACCTCTTCATTCATTTCATTCAGTTACTTAACTACCAGTTTTAATTCTGTTGAAGATAACCTTTTTTTTTTTTTGAAGTAGGGGATAAGATTATTCATTATCACCTTAGAAAACAGTAAGTTTTAATCTTCTGTGCTCAAACAGATGTTTTGGAAGACCATGCTGCCTATCCACATGTCATATATTAAATAGAATTAACCTGATTGGGGGTAATTCCTGTTAAGGTATTAATACTGTTTGTTACAGCTAGCACTAGATGGTGCAGAGGTTATACCTCTAAGTTCTCTTCAGAGCCTTTTGTTTTGGTTTGGGGGTGGTGGTGGTGGCTTTTTATTGTTTATGGGTTTTGGGGTTGTTTTTTTGGTTTTGGCTTGGTTCACAGTAAGTCTTGAGACCCACAGATTGCTTAAGGAAATGAGTAGAAAAAGGGACCCCACAGTACTTGTCTTGAACTAATTTATTCAAGTCTGTTCGTTACATTCAGGCGCATCTGGTATGTAAAGACAAAATAACTAAATTAATAAACTAAAGTTTTGCTTTAGAAAAGTATTTTAAAAATACAGGAGGTTATCTCTCAGTTTTCGTTATCTCTTTTTATATAGTACCTCATTAACAGCAAACAGCCTGACTCCCGTCTGTGAAATTCTGGTGAAATTCCAGTTAAACTGCTCTAATTGCCTTGGCCTGCCATATAATTAACAGCAGTTTGCATAAAAGATCAGGCCTTAAAATAGCATGGAACAGAACTATCTGAAGGTATTGGTCAACACGTGACTCAAGTATGTAGTCGTACGCTGGGGATAAAGGAATTCTAGTAAACCCGCATTTCTGATTGAGAGTTTGTATTTGTTTATAAGATGTTACAGTATTTACCCAGAATGTCACGAAATGTAGCCCAAAAGGTACATGTGGAGTGTTTCCATTGCTGTGTGGGGGGCTCTGTGTGGGGAAATCACTTTTTTGGCTGGCTATTATTGCTCAGACTGTGTGACCTAATTCGAATGAATACTCCTCCATCCGCTACTTATTATGTAAATATATAGTTTAAAAAAATAATCAATAAGCCCGAGAACTAACTAGGAAAAAAAAAAAAGAAGCAATGCAAAAATCTAATAAATGTAGCTTTACCTGGAATTAGTTTATTAGCAAGGCATAAAAACTTGAAATATATTGTGACATATGCTCAGGGAAAAGAAATTCTCCAGCAGCTTTCC
>VUYV01000114.1:2675233-2796562 GCA_008711295.1 Anarhynchus alexandrinus
CCCCCCCCCCCTAACCTAAACCAGGATTACGCAAGTAAGATAAATCTTATCTTTTAGTAACTGCTTGATTACCCACTTAACCCTATTTAAAGATTTTTGAGGATTTATGAAGATTTAGGGAAAAAAAACCCAACAACAAAATACCTTCTCAAAAAACCAAAGCCTTAACCCTCAGCCATGTAATTATTGACCTGGCAGATGTAATAAAGTGTAGCTGCACCGGTAACCCCTGAGCCGGCCTTGGAGGATCTGCAGCCTCAGCCTGAGCGGCTTTAGCTGCCGCGCTGCACTGGCTCCAGAGAGAGCTGATGCTGCCGTGTCCCTCTTCTGCTCAATCCATTTGCTTTTATTAAAACAAAACGAGCAGAGGGCTCAGCCGCAAACCAGCCTGTTGGAGAGTTAATGCATGATCCTATTATAACATGCTTAACCTTTACTAGATCTCTTAATTTAGTTTAAATCAATCTTAATCTGCATTTAGATCTAAATCGTTCCTATTTGAAAGAGATAATGAGGAAGATGTCTTGGGTAGAGTAAGGTACAGTAGCAACACATTCACTGAAGTAATCAAGGGCTTTCATCATCAATAACTGTACGCTAGAGTGTGGGTTTTTTTCTTGCTATGACTACTCTGTAAACAAGAACTTCCACAATACTTTTTCTGCCTTTCTGTGAGTTGAATAACATATGCACAGCATTTCAGGTTCTCATGAAAAGTGTAATTTCAGGATCTGATTCTGGTCTGGACCTCAGGAAGATATTTGAAGGCATCTGAGTCTGAATATATCGATTTGTTTGTGTTGCTTGCCATGAGCACTTTAACAAAGTTCTGATCACTGTTAAAGCTCTGCACAGCAGGTGGAAGATAGAAGATCTAGAAATAGAAGACGCAAGAAAGAAATGATTTGGAGCCACTATCTCTGGGTATATCTCACATATCTTCAATATTGTGCCCTGTGATGTTGAGACAGGCGGCTCAGCATTGTACAGTGCCCACAAACATGATTCCTGCCCCAGAAGAGCTGACTGGCTAACTTAACTGCAGAAATACTGTCACATCGATAGTATGCTTAACTGTGTAACTATTACTACCTATCTAGTGGGATATAAAGAGATATTAGAAATATAGATGCAGTAGAAGACTAAAAACCCACCAGATGAATCACTAGCAAGTGATTCAAGCAGACTCAACCACCTAAAAATAATCATTACTGTTACCTTTGCTGAAAGTTATTTGTATCCCTCTAGCATGCAGATACGCTCGCTGCAGGCTAGGAAGTCGCGGAGGTGAAGATGGGGATGGGAATGGGCAGAGTGGTGTTGGATGAACAAAGAACTTATCAAATCTTCAAGGCAATAGTTCATTGAGCTGTGTGTCTATGCATCCCTGTAGGACTTGCTTCTCCAAAATAGCTGTGTACAGTCCTCTATCCTGTAGGCATGAAGCTTGTTCAGTTGGTTGAAGGTGTATTGCTGAGTGTATTCTGGATAAAATATTGAGTCAATAGAAGGAAAAGGGATCTCTATTAAGATTGGCCAAATATTTTTTTGACGGTTGATGATGGGAAGAGAGACCTCTGGTATTTACTGCCACTTAGGAGTCCAAAATGTTAGGATTTCAGAATGAGCAGAAGAAAGCTGAGCAGATAGTCTATAGCAATGGAGGATGTTACAGTAAGGTTAGTCCTGCCCCTTTTGAATTCCATATGGTTATGTATCTAACATGGCTAATTATCTAATAATCAGTGACTTTGCCGTCTTACTGCTGTCCAAGAGCAGGAGGGTGTAGATGGGGAGCACCTCTTTCTAGGTTTTGTAGCTTTGGGGTGTGTCTCTCAATTTCTGTAGCTTTGATTTACTTAGCAGCCATGTAGGCAGACTAGAGAGGATGAGGCTGATAGGGATTTCAAGCGATGTGACAGCTCCCTTTCTGTGAGCTTTTGTATGTTTCCCATGACAACATAACTGTCTCCTCTCACTGTCCAGAAACACTGACAAATAGCAAACAGATTTATTGTGTTTTCTCAGTTGCCTTCAGTTGTAAACTTCCTTAGAAACCATGTCATGTCTTTGGATGAAAAAATATTCTAAATAAACAGACTGCTTAGGAGAAAGAGACTTCCTAAACTGGCTATGATTTAGGTCTTACAAATACAGTTCATACACTTCAGACAGTGTTTACCCTCATATGTACATGATGCAATACACCACAGGCTTGTCTTCTACTCCGCCCCTTTGAACATAAACCAGACATTTTGGATATCAGAGTCGCAAAAATCACAAAAGGCAGTTAAGTCATCAAATCAGTCTGCCTTTCGAGGCAGGTTCATTCCCAAGTGTAGATTAACTATGGGGTTTGTTTTGTGGCGTTGTTGTTTTTTGTTGTTGTTTGGATTATATTTTGGAATGAACAAGTTTGTGCATTCTAGTTTTAACAGGGGATTTTGATAGGGAATTTAATAGACATCTGCAGTAGAACAAACTTCTGGCTGAATATTGAATGTTACCTGTTTGGGATGTTTGATGTGTCTGAACTTCTCATCTGACTTCTTCACCTGCAGCTTTCTGTTCCTTGGAGCTGAACACAAAAGGCTTTAGGCCAGTTTATGTCCCATCCTTCTAGAAGTTACTTCTTTTATCTTGTCTATCCCCATTTTCTCTGTCCAAGGGGATCTCACAGTTTGTAATTTCCTGGTGTCTTCTGGGCTCTGTAGCGCACCTTTATGTAATTTTGCACCTCTGCAAAGAGACAATGACAATTTCAGCTTTCACCATTATATCAATGAGCATTGCAAATACTCATTCCTTTTATTTCTTTCTCTCAGTAACATCTTGCATTCTAGGAGTGCCTCTTACAATTGAAAACGCTAAATGGATGAAGGCATAAGACCAATTCACAAAGCCTGTGAGGCTACAAAGAGGTAATAGAGCAGCAGTGATCTACCCCAAAATATCTGTTCAAAATAGGAGGGATTCTTATGAGAAATAACGTGGAAGAAAGAGCACGTTGCATGTAGAAGGAAGGAAGGGCAACTTCAAAGATGTCCCAACTGGAATCTCTTGAGATTCTCTTCAACCGGTGTTTGGAACGCCTGCTTTTCTAAGGCTTTCCCTGTGCATTTTTTTTTTTAAAGTTGAGATTTAATGCAGATGCAAGTAGCTGATGATAAAACTGCATAGGGTCATAGTAAGTGAAGTGTACATGTAGTAGCTGTAATTCCTGCTTAATCCCAGGCTTTCATTTCAGGTTATTTTTGAAGGGAATGACGATAGAAAGCATAACAATATATACTCTGTAGGTTGCTTCGGTAGGTGACTCTTTTGACTATACCCTGAATTGTATTTCCACACACATCTGCCCCTGCCCCGAAAGTGCCAAGGAATGAATGAGGATTAATGAATATGGTTAGTAGAGAAGAACAATTACATTTCATTGGGTTTACCCTAAGTGTGTTGGTAAGTCATGATACAGATCACTTGACTGGAAAGAAAGCTGATGGCTATTTTGTCACAACAGCTAATGATCTTGAACTACACCTAAGTGGCTGGGCACAAGAATAATTTAGCTTTTGAAACAGTACCAAGAATGAATCATAACAGGATGCTGATCAAAGAAATATAGAACATCACATCACTTAATTGTACTGAAAAACATATTTCACACATGAATTGGTAGCATGATGATTCTCTTCATCTGTAGATCATTTATTTTGGATACAACTTCATGAAGTCTGTCTACTGTGCAGTGACCTGCATCATATAAACTAAATTAGTTTCAATGTGTTTTATTATGAAGAGGGACTTCTGGCACTGTTTTCAGTCCTTGCAGTGACAGTATTGACAGCAAGAGAGAATAAATGATGCTGGTAACCATCACTTCCTCTTGTGCCTTAAGAAGGTGGCTGTGGTATAAAAGGATGAACAGGAGGATTCAGATACCAAGTATACAAAACAAAAACCATGCAAGAATACTGAAACACATTAGAGTGAAATTCTGTTAGACTGAAAATAAAATCCTTATGACTTTCTTTTTTGTTGGGTATACATGTTTGGCTGAATCTATTGGCATCAGCAATCACTGTGGGACCTGCAGTTATGCTGGTCACACCTCGGCTTCCCAGGGGCACAAGGAAAAGGTGGTGTGTACCATTCTGCTCCTCCTGTTCTGTTTCTATTTCTCCATGTCCTGGTTTCTATGGAAAGGGGTGGAGATTTAGGGCAGTTTAGTCAGGTCTCTGCCCTTGCCTTGGAGCTCTGGGCTCAGACTTGACAGAACTTGTGTAAGCAGCGCTTGGCAATGGAGGTGTGTTAGCTGTTTGTATGGTAACCTCTCCAGCACCAACGCGCGTGTTGTAGGCTGCACGCAGTGTTATGTTGCTATCATTGCATTTTATTGTGTTCTTTTAGTTCACACTCTATTCTGTAGCTGTCCCTTCTACTGTATCATCTTGTTAAAGACTGCACATGTGAATATTGAGGCTGTTGTCCATGTCTCTCTCCCAAACTCCTGATCATCTCTTTTGGATAAACATAAAGATAAGCATCAGAAAAATAAGCTGCAGTTCTTTGTTTAAGGTCTGCATTAAAGAAACCTTACAAAATATAGTGTACTCTTCTTTTAATGGTACATTTTCACTTCCTTAGAAGATGCAATGAAAATTTTATCAACATTAGTTTAATCTGACTTAAAGCTCATTAATCAATCATAACATTTCAGTGCATTGTTTTACACACCCAAATGTGCTCATGAGACTACCTGTAACTTGAAACTCAGCCAGGCACTTTTCAGGCTCTATAATCCATCCAGAATCTGTTTGCAGAAGGAATATTTCCACAGCTGCACTTTAGAGAAATGGATAGATGGATCTTAAAGAAAATAAAAGGGAGGAAAATGGAGAGAATTGGTATTGGAAGAGCGAACTGTTATTTTGTAATTCAAAACTTGTAAGTTGTTGCTTCATGGAAGAGCAAATGTTGGTGAAAATTCTGTTACAAAAGCAAACAAACTTCTCACAGAAACATTTCTTCTGCAGTCTTTTGACAAAAATTGGTCCATAAATAACAGTTGCTTTCCCTTTCCTAAAAAAAGGCAGGGAGGGGAACCGAATCAAAAAAGTTCTTGAGATTCTTCAGGACTAATACCTACACTGAAAGAAAACTGCCTATTTTCTGCTTTGTCATACTGTGTGTGTAAATTATCTTTGGTGTCAATTTTGTGGATTCGTTTTGGTGACTTCCTCTTCAGTGAAGGCATTTTATCAGAAACAAGATTAAAATGTTTATGACTGTATTAAAAAGACTTCTTTACACATTGTGGAAGGAATACTCAGCTCTTCTCCAGTACACCTATATTTTAATGTGGTTTTTTTTTTAAGTTTACACTTTTCAACCCTTCCCTAATCTGTTGGAGTAACTTTTAGTGGTTGAAGCATAACTTACTCATATCAATCAAGGCATAGAGATAATGATCCTGTGCAGTGCAGGGTCTGTGCACTCAAAGATGACACCATGAAATATCTTGAGATTCGGAAAGTGTTCTGGCAGATAACAAAGAAGGGCTGAAACATTTGTTAGATACTGTTCAGTATCAAGTGATAACATCTGTGCGGTGTGCTTTGTCGTGTCTGTAGATGGTCTTGTCTCTCAAAGTTAATTTTTAACATCAACTGAAAAATTACCAAATCTCAAAACACTTGATTCTAATATATATTCCGCATTTCAAATACTGGTAACGTAGTTCATTATTATTTTGAGAACAATCATGCAGACTTTTCAACACTTGGCAACGGAATTTGGAAATATTCAGATATTTCTGTGTTTACAGGCCTCTGTGGCCACAAAGAAAAATATGCTAATTTCAACCAGATCTTTGTGTTCTTAGCTGAAGTAGTAGCTAGTATATTATAGGCGTATACAAAGCTTTTCCCCTCCCAAGAGATATTATAGCTATGAATGACTCTTGGAAAACAATATTAATTTGCTGCCACAACCGGATGAACTATAAAAATGAGTATAGATAATACTGTGTTATGTTTTTTTTTGCTTCTGCAGCAGTCAGCTTGCATTTTTCCTCCGAATTTCTTAGAAGGGAAATAGCTTTTAGTGCTTTGGTTTTAGAAGTTGTGGTAGAATTATTTTTGTGATCTCTTCCACTCTCTTGATGCCATACATCTGGCAGTCAGGTGTGAGCAGCTAAGGTTTGGTGTGGACCACTCTAAAGCCTTTTGCAGTTATAATTGCCTTTGTGATAGTTATAATTAACCTTACTGTTCCTAGTAAAGTATTTTCTCCAGTTGAGTTTTAATTTGATTTCAGTAAAACTTCCTATTCAGGTTTAGTTTAGGCTGGGGGGGGGGGGGGGGGNGGCGTGTGTGTGTGGAGAAAAAAATCTGCAAACTGAATGTCTGTTTTTTTGGGGTTGTTTTGGTCTGGCCGGTGCCTCCTGGTTGTACTGTTCTAGGACACTTTTGTTTGCTTCACCCTGGGCAGGCTGACAGCCGAGGAGCTCTCAAGCAGCGGTTTCCAAAGGAGCTTCCTTCCCAGCCATTTATGAGAAGCACATAACTCCTCTGAACACCGCTGCCCAGGTTCTTCCTGATGCCAAAATGGAAGCACAGTTTTGTTTGCGGTCTACCTATGTGCCTTGAATCCTGTGTCCCACCTGCAGCTGCATGGAGCCCACCACCAGTCTGAGCCCCTGGGCTCCCAGGGGCCCGGAGGCGGTTTTCCAGGGAGCTTTGGGGCAACTTTGACCCAGGGACTTCTACACCCTTCCTGAAGGAGCTGGCTTGGTGCTCTCCTTCAGAGACCTGCCTTGGGCACAGTACTTGTCATGTCTTTGCAGTAACGACTGTATAGCAAGCATTTGCTGTTTACATTAACAGACCTTTTCCGAAATGTTCTCTTTGCCTTGTATTCTGGTACTGAGTTACAAGTGCTGGGTGTAATATCCTGTGTTAGGATCAAATGGTTAGGATCCAGCCAAAGTCTCAAATGTGAGGTCTCATCCCTGATTTTTATTTCAGGTGTGCAATTCAGTATGGTCGGTGTGGACAATGCAAAGGGAGAACTCTTTTCTTTTCTTTCTTTCTGTTTTTTTTTCTCCTTTTTTTTTTTAACTTGTCATGTATTCTGGCCAGATTTCCTCAGGATGACCTATATACTGAAAGAAAGATTTAATCAATATTGGTTAATACTCTTCTGCAAAAGCTTATTTTTGTGATTGAGCTGTCCCTTTACTTTTGTCAGTAATGACTGAAATGGAAGGACAGACTCTTAAAATAAGTGACAGGGTGATCGCCCTCACCGGTCACTAGGAGCTTGACGTCTGGCAGATGGAGAATACTCTAAATTGCATCTCTGCTGTTATAACTGCCCTGGCTATGGCCTCTGTGACGAGCAGCTGGGAAGTCTCAAACCACAGCCAGAGCCACAGCCCAGTGTTTGCAGAACTCCCTTGTGATAAAAGGAGCTGTGACTAGCAAGTGGGACCCAGGGCTGAGGCTGGTGAGCAGCCAGACTGGGTCCTCTTGTGGCAGGGGACAGAAAGTGGGGAGCCTGGGGAGCCCCCAGTGCTCCCCCCAGTCCTTGGCATGGCCTGAGGGGACAGCTCGATCTCTTTCTTGCTACCATTTTGAGAAGGTGGTTGGTTGGTTGTGGGTTTGGTTGTTTTTTTTGTTTTTTTTGTTCTTGGGTACAGTAAGAAAATGCAAAATGTGTGTTAATGCAATTCTTTTACCTCTGGAATGGAATTAGGAGTTCACCATTTGTGTCTTTGACTTGGGAAGATGTGGGAAATGTGGGAAAATTAACAGAGCCGACTGCATTATGCGTTAGCCCCATGCTGGAGCGCCTCCGTCTCTGTTCTGTGGGAGGGAGCATTCCTCTTACTGCCCTTGCACTCAGAGAAGACAGCCTGTGACCTGTGAGGTTTCTTTTAATTCACTGCGTAGTCCTTTTTCTGAAGAAAATGGATGGTGATGATGAAGGAAGGAAATTAACATTAAGCATGTTTCTCAATTTTTTTTTTTAATCTTTATCATGCAGACTTTTAATGCCTTTTCAAATCTTGAAACTTCTAAGGAAAAATCTCTAGGTACAGTGTAGATTTACATGGGATCTTAAAATCATTTGAACCCTTGAACTTTGGGAACTGACACCCAAGTTTGGCAGAAAGGCCTTTTCTTAAGAGAAGAAGGTGGTGGCTGCAAAGCTGTGTTCCAGAGAGCAGAGGGTACAGTCCCTGGGGCCCCGCTTCTAGCATCCCTCCTTCCTGCGTTGGCTTTGTTTTTTCTCCAGTATGTGTGCCACAGCCTCCATCCCGAAAGCACGCTAAGTTTACTTGCAAAGTGACAGTGAGATTAGTGGAGCCTGGGATAGTTGTTGAGTTGTTCTTGGCAAGGAAAGTCTTATTTAATGGAAATTATCCTCCTCCTCTGCTCTGCCCTGGTGAGGCCACATCTGGAGTACTGTGTCCAGTTCTGGGCTCCCCAGTTCAATATAGATGGGGAACTACTGGAAAGAGTCCAGCAGAGGGCTACAAAGGTGATCAAGGGACTGGAGCATCTCTCATGAGGAAAGGCTGAGAGACCTGGGTCTGTTTAGCCCGGAGAAGAGAAGACTGAGAGAGATATTTATACTTATAAATATCTAAAGGGCGGGTGTCTAGAGGATGGGGTCAGATTCTTTTCAGTGGTGCCCAGCGATAGGAAAAGAGGCAATGGGCACAAACTGGACTACAGGAAACTCCATCTCAACATGAGGAAAAACTTCTTTACTTTGGGGGTGGCAGAGCACTGGAACAGGCTGCCCTGAGAGGCTGTGGAGTCTCCTCCTCTGGAGATCTTGAAAATCCACCTGGACGCGTTCCTGTGCAACCTCCTCTAGGTGAACCTGCTTTGGCAGAGGGGTTGGACTAGATAAACTCCAAAGGTCCCTTCCAACCCCCACCGTTCTGTGATTATCTTGTTCCACTTTCTAGGTGCTGTTATGGGAAATAATGGGATGTATATCCCTCACACATGGTTTTAATTACTTTTTACAAAATGCCATTCTGTTTGAGAAGGTAATGGAAGACCAGCCTGAAGCCTGGCTTTCTTGTTTCTTTTTGCTATGGTAGGAAGGGGTTTTCTGACAATTCCTTTTATAGGTGAACCAAATTTAAATTTAAATAAATAAGGACTTAGCTGGAGGTGAGCTATGTACTGAAGTTCAGTAATGGAAAGGTATTGAAACATTTTCTGTGATTTCTAAAGCTCAAACTGTTTTGCTTTTAATGCATTGATCAGTGATAGCTGCTTTGCTTAAATAATTACAAACATTTCAAAAAGAGTAGTGCTTCGCTTAAACTGAGGATGGAATCTGACAATGAATATGGCAGTGTTAATGTGACTTGTGAAGTTTCTACCTGTCAAATGAGTTGTGTTAACTGCTTATATATAACAATCATTGAATGACTTAGTTCTAAAAGGATGCCTGGAAGTCCTGTAGTCCAATCATCTGCTCAAAGGGAAGCCAACTTCAGTTCAGGGTAGATTGAGTTTTGAAGGCTCCTGAGAACGGAGTACCCACAACTTTCCTAGGCAGCTTGCTCCAGTGTTTGGTCACCCTTGTTGTGAGGAACTTTTTCCTTCTGTAGCTTACGTCTATTGCCACTCATCCTTTTGCTTGGCACCTTCTCCTTTACAGACATTGGTTAGGCAGCTGAAAACAGGAGTAACAAACCCCCCACTAAGGTAGGGGTTTGAATTCATGAAGCTCCTAGCATTGCAGAATAAAAGTAATGTTAATAGTCCTCAGTTACCTGCTTACCTGCTCTGAAATGGAGAAAGAGCACATTTGCTGCAGATTTCAGTGTCCCCTAAAAGGAGGCAGTAAGATCTCTTATTGTTCTTCATAACAATTTTGCATACACTTAAAGTCTTACTACAAAGTTAGTCCTTGCTTGCTTTTTGTTGGTCACAGTGGATATTAATTTTTTTTTTCTTGTGTATTGTAGAGATTCACCATTATACACGTGGAGAATTCTTCTGGATTTCTGCTCCATCAAGGATGACTGTGCTCTGACTATTAGAGAAATTTGGATCAGGTGGCCCTATCGGCATTACCTTGATTTGATCAGATGGCTGCTGATATGTTGAAGCTCATGCTTGCTACGCTGGTGAGGATGCTGTAAAAGGTATTTATCCCTAATCTTTTGTTTTAGAGGAACTAATGATTGTAAAAAGTAGTTAATTTCTTCAGAGTATGCCAGCTGTGGATTTCACAACCTCTCTGAAGGAGAAGCACCATTCCTAGCAGAACACTGTGGTGTATAGTCAACCTAGGTGCTCAGCCTCATGAAAGTCTGTTGCCTGTTAATGACTGCTGTCAAAACAGCCTGATCTTTCTGACTTCCAGTCCAGTGACTTTTCCAGTGAGCCTTATGATTTTATGCAGTAAGCAACTTGAGCTTATTTTGGAACTCATTGTATTGTTCGAATTTGCGGATAATTTTTTTTCTGGTGTTTAAGAAGAATGCTATAGACAGTTCAAGATTTGGGTGTTACAGCAAGGAATGTGATTCAGAGATGAATCTGTTGCAGATTTGAATGGTGCCTGGAGCCAAAATACTGTGATCTTGAGAATACTAGTATTGTGATGTGAAATCTATTATAAAATCTCATGTGGTTGGGCTAATTCTGTCATTATTAAATCACAACATTGTGGTTTATATTATACTGCAGAAAGAAGGTATCTATACTATTTCAGGGTCATTGACCTATAAACCCAACAAAACAAACCAAAAAAACGCAAAACAATTTAAATGTAGAAATGAAAAAGTCTGGTATTTGTTGGAGAGCCTTTTTACTCCAGAAAGTTGTTACAATTAGCTTTGCCTTGGTCACAGTGGTTAAATTCCATACAAATATTTTTTTGTAATTGGCTGCAAAATTGTAGCTGAGTGTTTCTCCTCAGGCTCCAAACTTACTAAGCTCAGAAAATGCTCTGAAATTTGGTTTGAGCACCTTCAGTGTCTTATGAAGCCAGTGTATGCTATGCCATGTTATACTTCTTGCTTGTGGTACTTCCCATTTTATATTGCATAAGCTTTTACTTATTTCACACAAAAGTGAGAAGTCTGTCTCTAGATGATCCATTGAACTCTTTGTCATGGTTTGTGTTCATAATAATTTCTTTACATGAAATTCAGTCAGGACTTCAGGCTTTCCTAAGTTCTGTTAGAGATGAAGGCAGTGTCTTTAGGCTTTCCGTAGAGACAAATCTTTTGTGGCCACAACAAATGAAAGCTTACAAGTACAAAGAGGGAAAATTCTTGTTTGGAACATTTTGTGAAAGAGGGAGAATATGATTCTTTAAAAGATCTATGTCTGCTGGAAAGGTTCTTTACAATCATAAAGCTATTACCTTCTGAATATATTTTTCTTACTTATATTCTTTTGAATAACGTGTAATGTGTTTTAACAGATCATGAATGCCTTTTCAAACAGATTTAGGCTGCTCAGTGCAATGACTGCGTAGCATGATTAGACCTTCAACACTGATGTGAGGTCAGGCCTGAAATGTACTCAAAAGAGCAAATACTGTAGGGGCTACTTGGAACCTTGTGCATGCTAAGAACTGCTCTGGTGGTTCAGGAAAGTTTAGAAGGACTCTTGTTTAGAAGTTATGAATATCTTACACCAGCTATCTTTCGCGCCGTATACTTTTAAAGGTTATGAAGACTGTTGTTTCTGGGAAGACGAGTTCTGGCCCTTCAAGTGCAGAAGCTGAGGGCAAAGAACGTCAGAGACAAATTTGGTTGTTAGCAAGATTAATAGCTGCCGCTTCTATTTGGAATACTAATATATAGGCCTTTCCTGATGGAAGGAAGAGATGGACAACTTGGCCTCTGAAAAGACTGTATTATGTAGTGATGAAGTTTGCATCGAAGTGACACCAAATGATCCAGGTACCTTTTCTCAAGGTGGTACATAGAGCTATACTTAGCAGCTTATCCCTTGCTGCTCCTGCCCTTGAAAATCTGATTACTCCATCACAAATACAAATGCAATACAAAAGTGGAGCTCATCTTGAGTAAAAGGGAATTACTTTTCCATTTTGCAGGAAAAACTGATCCATGGAAATGCTTGCATGCAGATTTTCTATTTCAAATGAACAGTCATAAGAGTAAGATAATTATTTTTCCTGACTTAACCTTTTTGTGTGTGTTTTTCCCCTCTATTCCTTAAATATTTTAGATTGTTAGGATTCCAAATATAAGTATTATCTGAATAAGAATTTTGATCTATTTTCCAGTTTACTTGTTCTTTCCATTCACCAACAGGCTTGAGCATTATAACGGGAATAGTCAGCTATAGCATATTACACAGAGAGAAAAATTTCATCACACTATATTTTCAAACTCAAGTAAACAGTTTTTGCGTCTCTAATAACTGCTCTTGGCATAGAATTCAGACTTATCTCATTCATAAGCTGCTGTGGCTCTGAAAGATTCGATGCTTTTGATTAGAACAAAGGTGCAATCCAGTATTATTTTAGTTCTCCGGATTTCCCAAGGCATGTGGCTTATGGAAGTGGCAGTGATAGTGGTTTGGGAGTGAATGCTTTCGTCTGCTTTAAATGTGTGTGATTTCCATTCAGGAGCACAGCGTAAAACAAAAGAGCACTGAAATCTTAATCAGTGACTTTTTCCCCTGTGACAACAGCTGTATTCCTTCAACTCCTCTCCTTCCGTAGGAATCTCACTAGGATGCCAGGATGCCCTGCCGGTTGTACAGAAACCGCAGACACGTTGTCTGGTGCATTAAGAGGCAAACAATAAGTCATTGGCTGCAGTTTTAAACCTTTGATTGGCATTGGAAATATGCAGTTATTTTCAAAGTTGTAATTAAATGAACTCAGTAACAATTTCTTTAAGTGTATGAGAGTGCCTATGTGTCTATTACTGTGTTTATAAAGAAAGGCTTGTTTGTCTAAATATAAATGTTTTTGTGTGTGCATGTTTACATCTTACTATGACATCTACCTTATTTTTATGCATGTGGGAACTAAGTGATATTTCATTACTTTACAGTTCTCTTTAAGTGTTCAAGAGCACAGTAGGTCCTTGGGAGAAGACTTTTTTTTTTAAAAAAACCCTAAATTGTATTTTTTATTTGCACTCCAGAAATGTAAACCCAGGCTCAGCCATATTCTAGCTAGAATGCAAGTTCGTGCCGATGGCTCTGTTTACCATACTGGATTTGGCTAGCTAGCTTTTCAGAGTCGTCTTCTGAATCATTCATCAGAAAGTGGAATTTAGCAATTTACTTGGGACACTGAAACCTGGCTGGGGCTTTGAGTCCCTCTTTATGCATATAAATCATGTACGTAAGACAAAATCAGCTAGGAGATGAGGGAAGAAAGATGTGACTTGTAATAACATTTCATATACACTGTATAACATAATCTAATTTGCAAATAGCCTGATTTTGTACTGAGAGTGTAAATTAGCTAGCTACAGTCTTCATGGTGAGGGTGGTTTACAAGGCATGAGAGCACAGGAGATCAGGGGCATATCTTGTCTCAAGGACTCATAAAGTCATTTTAAAAATCTTCCTTTTCCACAGAATGCAATCGAGATGGTTTTCAATATGGTGTCTGGGTGATATTCCTGTAGAAGCCTGGATGCCTCTGAAGAGTGTGCATGGGTCAGGCTGTAATGAGCTTCAACCTAGCATCAGAGATGAACAAACTTAAGTTCATGGGAACTTTGAAATGTTCTTACAAAGGGGAGATTCTGAATTAGGGGTCAGCCCTATGAATTTAGCCAGTTTGGGAATGCAATAGCTGCATCCCACAGTGACTCTAGCTCTGTGATGCTTCTGGATGCTCCTGGGCATTGGGTGTGAGGCTCCCTCAGGAAAGTACTGAAAACCTGGAAGTACACAATTATTTAGCCCATGTTTCTATATTGCCATTTCTTAAAACCGTGATCTCTATCAGGCTGCCTATCTAACACGAGATGAAGATGTGTGAGTCAGGGTTCTGAAGGAGATCAGATGATGCTAGATTCATACCAGAAAACTATGCCTCGGTCTACCCAAGTTCAGGATATTAAAATGGACCAATACATTACTAATGGTATCACCTCCCAGAGAATATTTGCAAGTTCTAACCAATGTGTAATAACTAGCTACTTACTCCCAGTAAGTTAGGTGCATGTCATAAGTTGGTTTTAAGAAAACTATTTTTTAATTTTTTTTTTTTCTTAAAAAAACAACCTGGCCTCTGCATGGAGCCTGGTGCTATGTTTCTTTGCTTCTTTATGAAACAAAGAGAAACAATTTCTTTTTGATCTTGAAATCTCAAAGTACATTCAGAATCCTTTCTTTGTCTGTAGGGATGTTCTTCGTACTATTCGTGTAGATCAGAAGTTCATTAGCTGGAAGTGACGCATCACTGGTTGAAGATAATATTCTCTGTTTCACTGTATTCAGTGATTCTGTGTACTATAGTAACGCAGCCTAGCCTCTTCCTTACTTGAATGTACTCTAGTCCCTGTCTTCAAATCTTGGCTGAGTTTCCCCTTTGTCATACAAAACACATTTTTGTATTTATTTTGTTTACGTTTTTATCTGGAAAAAATCTGGCATGCATAGAACGTCCCATTCATGTCATCGCACTGAAATCTAACCCTTCATGCAATGGTGCCACAGTATTGTTGAGAAATGGTTTTGCTTCTGAAGGCAGAGTGTAAGGGAGAGGCAGAGATGCGTATAGAAGAAGGAAAAAAAAGTACGTGGAGACAAATATAGGATGAAACCAAAACCACATGGTATTAGAGAGTGAGAAATACAACAGCGGGCCGTTGACAAGAAAGCACTGATCTAGACATGCAGGTAATTGAAGACAGACAAAAAGATGGTTTTAAGCACAGTTTTATTAGGTTAATAGACCAGGCGTATTTCCGATAGGTCCGACATGGTGTTACAGGATTCTTACCACATAACTCATAACTCAGGATAGGCCTTCTTTACCTTACCCACAGGATTTAGCTTGTAACCTGAGCAAAAGCCGGAACATAAAGATTATGGCATAAAATAGCACAAAACCTAATTTTGTTGCTTGACCAATGTTATACTTAAGTTATGCTTCAAACTGCAGACACAGTGGAAAGTACAGGTAGTGGAAAAACAGAGTAACAAATGAGGAAATCTCAGGTAATGGTATTTTTATTTCACCTCTATGTGCTTGAAACAAAATCTGATACTAGCTAGAAAACAGAAGATCATATGACTGAAAAATAAACTGAGTTATACTTAAGTAGTGGTAGGGTACTTGGGCAAAATATTTGTGAGCGGTTGATTAAAAATGTGACTTATGGAATCCAGTGCTTTATTAACAATATAAAAAGGCTAACTAGAAGAGAAATCAGACTTTTATAGACAGTGTTCTCTGAAGTCTGATTTTTACCATCTCAAAGGTACTTGTTGAACTCGATACTTGGTTTTGTTGCTGTTCATTAGGGAAGCAGATAATAAACCAAATGCTTGCTTTATAAGTCCTATAGATTCATGTGCAGTTTCAAAATGTATTGTATTCTGGCTCTTCAGAACCAGAATTCATCATTTGGAGAGATTACTAAAACGTGAATGGTAGATCAGCAAGCTCCATCTTTAGGGGTCCTTCCACATTTATGTGATAAAGATTAGGGAAGTGTGAAACTCAAGGTTTCCAAACCCTTTACTCTTGTTGCTTCTGCAGACTCAAAGTCCCCCAGGAAAATCTTGTATGCCCTTTACTTCTGAGAGAAGATCTTATGGTTTTTTGGTGGTGTTTTTTTTTTTTTTCATACGGGATGCTGGCTGAAGTTAGAATAGAAAAAATTATATAATTAGAATAGATAAATTTAGATTAGTGAGATGAATAATTCTTAAAAACTGCTGAGGACCATATTTCTAAGTCCCTACATCTGTGAACCTGCCTGCTAGTGTTTAACTGATGATATAAGAATGTTTGAGGATTTTCTTTAATTTTTTTGAAAGTGTTCCAGTGGAATAAATTCTTTTTGATCCCTAAAACAGGGGTTTAATTTAGTTTAAGCGCTGTTGTTTTTGATGAAGTGGGGGAAAAAAAAACCACTGACAAAACAGCCAAGCAAACATCCCCCCCATTCTACAGCTACGTAGTCAGTGGCTACGTCTGTATTAGAGAATCTGGAAGTGTTTTTCAAGTTCGTAGATCTATCTAGGTTTCTTGGGCAGGTCCCTTCTTGCTGACATAACATCACCCTGATATCTGAGAGAGAAAATCATGGACAAGAAATCTAAATGGAAGTTGCTTTGCTTTTGACTGTTTACAGCCATGGTTCAGCGTTACGATGTGAAATACATTGCTGTGGTGTGGATTACACGTAGGTAGCATGCTGGGCTTTTATGTTAAGCAGTTATGTACTGCCAGAGACTTTTCCTTATGCTCTTACTTAAGATGCAATTCCTAGAGAGATCGCTGTCCAAGGAAGTGTGAAGAACTTGGACCTGTATGACTGCGAGATGGTTTGGTCTTCCAAAATATTAGTCATTCTGTGCTTTCTTAGGACGAGTGGAACAGAATGGGACAGATCTGAAAGAAGACAGTGCTTCAGTCAAAGTACAAGTAAATTATTGGAAGATAAAAAGCTGTGGAATTTTGTGTCTCAACGTGAAAGATAAATAGGCACGTTAAATGCAGACATCCAAGTCTAGCAAATGCCAAATCTTTCTTTGCTAATCAGTAGCTTGAGAACTTCTGTTTCACAGAGAAATTAAACGTGTTGTCAAGATTATTTTGACTTTCTTTTTAAAAGGCATTTCTGGATGCCTGTCTGCCTCTGTGGTATGCCTATTATTTTCCCTTTTCTGGGGTGAACAAGTAACATTTAGTTGAATTATGATTTCAGTCTGGTTTCCCTTCAAACTATGTAGGAGAACCTGATTAAATGTCAGTGATCTGCTGTACTAGTTGCAAGGGGGTTTAAGTTGCTAATCTTCACAGGCTCTAAAATCCTAATACATTACTCATAATCTCAGAATTGTAAAGTCTATGAAATTCTGAAAACTCAGAAAACTTTCTGGTGTGAATGGCAGGTTATTCATGGAAAAAAGATAAGTAAGTTATTCTGGGTGACTTTCAGTTATAGCTTAATTGTTGGGAATTCTTTCAATTATAAACATGTGAAAGACTAAGTTTTATGGAGAGCTTGAGTATTCCTTGTTAATTTTGTGCTTTGTGTGCAAAAAAGAAACTTTCCCAGAAACTTTGAAGCTAACATTACGTATGGTAATTTTGTGGAAAAACTGTTGCCCACTCAGTTCAATCCTTTGCAGCGTTGCTTTGAAGTGATTGATTGGGCCACATTTGTCCCCACTAGAAAACTTACTGAGGCCATTAAATGAGGAATACGGCCCCTAGTTCTTCTGTAGGTTTGCTAAGGAACTGTGCCATATGGGGGAGTGTGCTACTAGTAGGGTTTGAAAAACATCTGAGCCAGGGTATGGAAAATAAAAATTCATAGATTTGTGAACTGTGACTGTACGTTGTTGATGTGTGTTGGTCTATTGGATGTAGATGTGAAGAGAATTCACTGTATTCCCTGTTCTTTATTAGTTATCTTAAACTTTCTAAATCCTTTTTTATCCCCTTGATCTGAAATAGAATAAATCTGATCTAAGTGAGAGCTTTTTTTCTCTAGAATAAAAAAAATAAACCACTCTTTCTGTAGAGAAGGCTGAGGCTTTAGGTGTGAAAGCTTTTGATTTTTTTTTTATATGGTCCTTTTTTTTACATGGTCCACATTTTGTGATTTTGAATTTGCAATAATTTAAATCCTCCCCCCCCCCTTTTTTTCCTTCTCTTGTAGGACCTTCTTTTACGCTGCTTGGGCTTATTCCAATGTACTTTTGCGTGTTATAGGTATGTGTATAGTTAAGATGATGATAAACTGGAAGAGTGAGAGAGAGAGAGAGAAGATGGATCTACATCGATTGTAGTAAATAAGTGGTCTAGGGTGTCTTCTAATTTAAACTGCAAATGCGATCCTAGAACTGGAAATCTATCCACAGCCACAAATAAAGGAATTATTTGAAAGTGCTACTATCCATAGCTGATCCTAGGTCTGAGATCCAGTGCAGCATACACTTAAATACACTGTTCTGCTGCACTGAATGTAGTTAAAGTAGTTGTCGCTTAGTCTTTGACTATTTGGCCATACTCCACCCCAATATGCTATTCAATTGTTTGTGAATGGGTCCAGTGTTTGTACCTGCAGAAATCTGCTTCTTTGGCTTTTGCAAGTATTCATGATTTTTTTGCATGCAACAGGGCTTCCTGACATCTGCTTCAAATCAAATTTTTTCTTATAATATTCATGTATGCCCTCTTGTCCTGCCGTGTATATTAAACTGAAAATAATTCTTGAGTAGACATCCATATCATGTAGGATTTTGTGTACTTTTTATAAGTGCCATCTGGATTTGATACTGCTGTAGAGAGGCAGGATGCTTTGGTTCTTGACAAGGTTTTGTATCAGAAACGCTGTCAGGAAGGAGCCCGTGGGCCTTTCTTCCTTTCAAACCTGAGATAGTGCTGTCTCTGTCTACAGCTTTACTTCACAGGCTTTTTAAAAGTCACCAAAAACCCAAAAATCCACAACCACAAAAGGTTTGAATAGTCTAACTAGCTCAGGAAGGGGTTTCAGTAATGCTGCTGCAGACTCTCATTTATAGACTCTGCAGAGCTGTAACAGGCGCTTTGCCAGAGCAACAAATTAACATTATTTAACATTTCTGAAACTTTTAATTAAGCTTGTTTTAGGCTTGCAGGCAAACTGGAGCATATATTCCCATCTCCTGTTTAAGAACGTTCTTGGCTTCTAGATGAGTTTTCCTAAGTGGTCCCAGCTCTAATAATGTCATCCTAACGAGCTGTGCAAAACATGGTGTGTTTTGTTCTCGAGGCTTCATGTGCAACAATTTTTCTTTCAGTCCACATGGGCCCGCACCCCAGGATTTTTATTTTGAGCTTCAGGTTCAATAGGGAAAGAAAAAAAAAAGAAAAAGCAGCGTTTCACAAGGCTTTATGTTGGTTCCATAAACCGGCCCATATTCTCTCTAAAGATGTGTGAATCTTAGCTAACCTTTTATGAAAAGTTTTGTATTTGTAAAGAAATTCAAAAGGGGCACATTGTGTAGTTTATGACTTCATTGTGAACATTTTTTACAGCTGTAATCCTTCCTTCTGAATGTTATATTATGGCTGTTGCTCTTGCTGCATGGCTAAGGTAACAAAATGGTTTCTCCAATAAAGCCCTATTTGCAGATGGCTTGTGAAACATTCAGCTTTGCAGATGAACAGTTCTATATTTTGGATTGTGGCCGAATATACTTTTTTTTTTTGGAAGGCTTGAGCAAAATCAGTTCAATCACTTGTATGGGAGTGAGGAAAATGCAAGTCCAACGTTTAGAGCAGCTACAGTTGGAAAGCTGGTTTTACAGGGAAGTATTTTACTCTAAAAAGAAGTGCTTGAGTATGATTTAGAGGGGGTTATTTCTGGTTAAATTATAAGCCAAATCCAGGCAAACCTGGAAAATGCACCTGTGGAGAGAGAGTGAGCAGAATGGCTCCAAGCCTTTCTGGATATTTTCCTAATCTTTAATAAAGCTATGACTTGGTGAAGGAGATGCTCCTCATGTTACATCCTTCAGCAAAGTAATCCATTACTTTAAGAAAGGTGCAGGGAGCAATAAACATAGGGTGTTTTTTTTCCTAGGTCAGAACATGAAGGATTGTCAAAGCTGAAGCTTTTCAAGTGTTTTTGGGTCAAAGTATGTTCCAATTGGAAATGTTTCAATCAAAGGAAGAATTGCATATGGAGGAAAACAGATGAGATCCCTCCCCCTCCTGCCGCATTCTGGGCATGGATTTGTAGTGTATAGAAGACCCAGTTTCAATCCTTTTCCTAAAGAATATGTCATTGTTGTTATTATAATAAAGTAGAGTTGCTCCAACAGAAGTAACCGAAATTTGGTTTCAGCATAGCGAGATTACTGGAAAATGATCAGTTTGCTTGTAGAAGAGCAGTGGTGGTCTGCATCAGAAGCCTTTTTGAGGAGTGGCTTGAGTAACAAACCTTACCCGTTTGGGTTGGAAAGGACGTTTAAAGGTCATCTAGTCCAACCTTCTCTGCAATGAGCAGAGACATCACCGACTGGATCAGGTTACTCAGAGCCCCGTCCAACCTGACCTTGAATGGTTTCCAGGGACGGGGCATCTACCACCTCTCTGGTGGCAGGATGTGTGTGGAAAGACTGGGTTTGTTCATTCATTGTGTAATGAGAAAATATACACATTCTTGAAATTTTGTTTGCTGCATGGACATCTGTTTTTTTTACTAGCTGTAGCTCTGGTCTTACTTCCTTCGTTGGACAATCTTTTACAATTTTCTGCCATCCACAGCTTGGACACTGGAAACCTAAGTGGCAAGTGTGTACCCTTAATTCGGAAGGAAAGTGGTTTTTTTTAAGGATGTGATGTGCATGGTCTTAGCCTATGGGTTTACAGTGTCATTCCTGTACTTCAGTATTATCTGTAAAGAATATAAATATTCTGTTAGAAACTATATGTTATTGAGAAAAACTTTATAACCCTGAGGATTGATATGCCTTTATGAGCGTCTCCATTTTTTAGAGCTTTTCTTCTTTATCTGTGCCTATTACATGATACAGCAGTGTCTGCGTCGCATTGAGATGATGCACTCTATAGCATTTACGTTCAAGGGGCAAATCACTGTGCGTACCACTGAATTAATGGCATCAAACATGTTCATGGAGTAACTCCTGATTTCTAGTGAATTGTGCTGAAGTTTAATTTTTGCTCTTTTTCCCATTGGTGTTTGTCCTGCCAACTGAGGGAATGTCTACATGACTCATGACGCTTCCCAAGTAGTCTGTCTGCTCTGTTTTTCTCGAGACATCTGAAGAAAAGCTATACATAAAACTGACTTCCAGGCAGTCATGGGAAAAAAAGTGAGTTGTTACTTCTGGAAAGTACAGCTCAGCGTTGTAGGGACTGGGCTTTGTTCGCCTTGTACCTAGAAACACCGTCGGTAATGGGGAGCGTATTTTGTGCTTCCAGGCTCTGCTTTTATTTGGTGGGTTTGGTTTTTTTTGGTGGTTCTTTGGATTATATCCTTCCAGAACTAAGAATATATCAATTAGTTTGCTGAATAGTTTAGCAGCAACTCTTGTTTCAAAAAATAAAAGAGAAAAAAAATTTGATATCATAAAAAATACATGGGAAATACTCTAGTGCTCTTCTGCCAGGTAGAACTCAGCTACATGTCATGCTGAAACTTTTTAATTCTAATTTGTGATTTACGATCTGAAAATAGGACTGTAAGATAGAAAAGCGTCCGACTGGGGAAAAAAGTATTTTCATAGGAAGGACAGTATTTTCATGATTTTTTGTATATGCTATAGAAGTGACTTTATTATTGTTAAAAACATAAGAAAAACACTAAGGTTTTGCTGTCCTGATTCATGTGAAAGTTAGTACACTAAGGAGCTGGTGAAGTTTGTAGTGTTTTCTGCTGGCAAAGTTGATGCCAGTTTGATGCTATGTATGTTTGAAATAGCTGACTTGCATGCATACAAACATTGCTGTCTTTAAATAAAGCATAATAAATCTATACTTTTCATTCAAATTGCCTTTTCAATCTGTAATTAGTAAAATGAGAAATGTGCAAGAACACAGCATGCGTGTTTTTTTTTTTTTAAACAATTCTTCAACAATTCATGATGAGCTGAAACTGAGGAAATTTTGCAGGAACATCTCATGTGAAGAGATGAGGAAGCAGCCTCCTGTTCTTGTGCTGTAAAATTCGGATCCATTAATATTTACAGCATTCTGATAACTCTCAATGGAAGGGTTTTGGTATTGATTAATTTTCACCGGAGCAGTTATTGTTTATGTTGTGGTGATGGTAGAATGTATTATATGTGTCTCCATTTAATGGATGGGATAAATGGCTTCAGCTTGTCCCGCAAATATAAACCTTCCTAATTTGAGAGCAGCCCTGTAAAACAGGAATGCGCACCTCATTTTAGGTCAAAGCATTTGTAAGGAATGTGTCCAAGACACCTGCAGAAAATTAAAGCCTTTACTCCCCTTGTACACAAAATTTTCAGGAGGTAATTACCCTCAGTGTGAAACACAATACGGCTCCCATTAGATGGAACATGTGGAGTGAAAATTGAATAGACGTCTTGTCGGGAGTGCTTCTGAGAATTAATAGGGCTGTCAAAAGCAGTAATAGGAGTGTTTTCTTCGCCTTTGCGTACAACTATCCCTCTCCTTATCTTTTGCAGTTTGTGATGAGGCTGTTGCCATTCGGTTCAGCAGACAGCCACAGACTTCTTCCACGTCACTGTCCCCTGCCAGCTGCTTTGTCTCTGCTGAGCTGGCTGCTGCCTTGAAAGGCTCCCACTTTTGTCTTCAGCCTGCCCGACTCCTTTGCGCTGGGTTCCCGGTCGCCGTGCCAAGGGCTGGCGCGGAAGTCCCTACTTTTCTGTAAGCTGGAAGGATGAGAGTGACAAAGTGGGGCTGCCGGGTTCAGCATCTCACTTTGTGAAGCCGTTCTTTTATCCTTCAGGGAACTTCCTCTGTGGAGATGGAGCTGAAAGTTAAGCTTTTATGCTTTGTTCTGGCAGCCGAGCCACAAATATCCAGTTTCCTCTCTCATTGTTTGACGTTTTGTTTATGTCTCTGTTACAGAAATAGAGCAAACGGTCTTTGTGTTCAGGTTTTCTGCTCCCTCTAACTACTGAATGATGATAAAGTTCTGTTTCGGAGTTTGCACTGGTATTTCCTCCATTCCTGCTAGTTTTGAAGGTCTCTGCCAAGAGGTTAAATCAATCGTGTGCCTGCGTAGTTGTAGTACCTGCTTACTACTGGCTTTGTAGCTATTCAGTTCCATCTGATGGTTGTGAGGTAAACAAGGTGTGAGATGTGCTGACAGCCTTTGGTGCTTAGAGAGCCTTCACTTGTACTCGGAGAGGCAGACGGTGCCTTGGCTAATGTCACACCGTAATGGGGGTGTCTCGCGGTGCAACCTTCTGGGCTACGTTGGCTCCGCTCCAGAGCAGTGCAGTATAATTGCTTAAACTTCTGCTTGGTTTGAACAGTAAAACCTATTTAAACATGAACTGAAATCTGTAGCCCGCAGGAGTGACCGTAAGTTTGACTGAAACGCTTCGAGTTGCGGTGAACTTGTTAGAAGGGTTTAGCCATTAATTCATGGACGTTTTCAGCAGCTCTATTGTGGAGTTAATCATCAGCCTGCAGCCTTGCCAAGTGTAGTGGGAATTGTCCCTAAGCCCCCCAGGAGGGAGACTGCAATTTCAGATGTCACAAAAATACCTCAGGTTCTCTCCCTCGTGCCGGGTGATAAGCTTCTACGGTTTAATACGTACTGGCATATGTTGATTGTGTTTGAGGGTCAGTTAAATTAAGGATCCATCTAAGCCTTTGACTACCTAAGTAGGAGGATAACAGCCCCATGATGCCTGCTTCTCTTTGCTTTTTCCCTTCTCTCCTGTCTTTTTTCACTGCAGCATATATAATGATTTGTCTCAAGGGATGGTGAGGAGATGGAGTCCTCAAGTACACAGTGCTTTTTCCTTTTTTGGGCCAGTCTTGCAGCAAGCTATGATCTGTCCTTTTGGCAGTATTAAACATTGGAATAGTCAACATGTCTGCTTCTGCCAGTTCAGAAATAAGTCAATAAAATACCTGCAGTGTTTTGCACTTTGTCAAAATGCATTTCTTGTTCTACTGCTAGCAGTAACTGCATAATTTGCACTGTAGAGTTGCATTTAATGATTTTAAGTTAAAACCTAGTTAATTTGTGAGCAAAAACTTGGTTTTGCCAAATCAGCCTTGTGAACTAAGCATGGAATTGGAAAGTTAGATGTTGGCTTTTTTTGTCTGTTGTTCTCACTGGTAATCTTCATTTTATGCCTACTGTAAAAATACATATGGAGTGCATTTTGGCATGTATGACAGCTCTAGTACAAATCAATTCCCAAATAGGTTTTTAACATGTAAATTCAATAAATGATAACATTGTACAGTTACATTTCACTCTGTAGCTCTTCCCTCAAAACTTCTGAGCTACTTTGATTCGTATCTTGATTTTTCTTATGGACTGGTTCCTTGTGAAATTAGAGACTCGGATACTTAATACACTTGTAATTCAGCATTTCCTTTTAAATCGTGGTTTAAAGATCAAAAGAGCTGTGAGCCTGTGTTGTCTACATTTTCCGGAACAGGAAACTTTCCTTACACTGCTTTAATTGTCAACTTTTCCTGTCCTTTTCTTGCCCTTGCTTTATTTCAATGTAACCATGCTCCTATTTAATTTAGATAGTAAAGTTGCTTGTGTAGTTGCCTATGGTTTTGCAAAGTGCTTTGGGTGCTGTAAATGTGATATATGTCAATTAGAATCAAGCTGGACTCTGAAATTTTAGTACAGATTTGGACTCAAATTTTCCCTGGGTTCCAGGAGGTTTTGGGAAGGATAAAGTCATGCAGTTTTGGGCTTCTGGTTGCTTTTCTATGTGACCTTTTTTTGGGTGTTTTTTCCTGGTTAAGAATTTTTTTGTCTGAAAGTGGCCGAATAGCAATTCAGCTGCCCTTCTGGTCTGTATTCTGATCCTAAAGTAGATTATTAGTGATGTTGGTTTTGCTTCCTGTTCTTCATTCTATGGGCTTAAAAAGATTATGCTTAAGTTTTTGGCATGGCAGCTACTTGCAATTTTGAGGATACTCTTCAGGTTTTTAAGTCTCCTAAAGTGAAATTTGCTGAAAAGTTAGTTTAAAATAAAGAAAAGAGCGTTTGGACTGTGTTGCGTGCTCTCACTGTTGTAGCCATTCGTAACTATATTCTTGTACTTGAAAGGCTGTCATCTAGGAATGTTCAGAGCTCCCTGCACTATGGTTGAGTTTTTAAAATAACTTAAAATAAGGACCTGAGTTCACAGAAAGTTTTAAAAGTATGGATTTTTTCCTGTCCATCAAATATAATTATTTTCTTCATGTTACACGGTGTGACTTTGTTTTTTCCTCGAAACAATGGTAATACTTTGGTGCGTACCTAAAGTAGCAAGGTAGAATGAAAACTGCCTGGGGCTGGTGCCTCCGACTCTCTCAGCCTTCAGCAGCCCGGCTGAAGGCTCATCTTATTTTCACGGACTATGGAGAGACCAAGGCTCTTCACTGCTCGTGTTATCGTTTATATATCTGGTAACCAGTACTCGGCGAGTTTGTTGAAGGTAGTTGAACTAGATTACTCCTATCCCGGCTACTCCAGAAAAACAAAACCACTTCTGCCTCTCAGTTGCAGTTTTGGGGAAAAGTTCTCTATTTGAATCAACACGTGCTGCGTTACGGAATAGCGCAGATGGTACTGCAGTGTCTGCAAGTCCCTTCTCGGAAGCATCCTTGTGGCGGCTCCCTGTGAGCATCCAATTCACAGCAAAACATGAAGCTCGCGTGACTAATGTAGGTATGGAGAGGTCCTTGCTGGAGGTGGCCGCCTTCCCTGCAATACCTCCAGAACTTTTCCTTCACCTGTAATTACTTCTGCTTCATAAACTTTTTAAAAAAGATACTGATGTAGTATCAAGCAGAAGAGGACACTTAGCTGGATTTTAGGAAGGCAGTCATACCAATAATAATGAACCATAAAACATAACAACCTTGACAAGAAATAAATTCTGGCTAGGACAACTTTTCCTCCCTGGATCATAGACAGGTGCTATCCTAATGGAAACTCCAAAAGTGAGGGGAGACTGAAGAATCATTTCAGAATCTGATGTGAGAACCAAATGGCTGCAGTTCAGTGTTACTTCAGGAGTTGGAAAGTTAGAAGTAATCCCAATAGCCGAATTAGTGAGCAAACAAAATGCTGGTCAAAGGTGCATAATAAAATTAATGTTGTTACATAGTTCTGCAATTTTCCATGTGTACCTCTCAAGAATTTTGTGGATATGATTTGTTTGTGTGGATACAGACACGTACGTGTCCTTTAGCTTTTCAGTATGGTACCTTTCCAACAGAAAAGCAAAAAGTAGTTTTGATAAATTGAGTTTTCAGGGATACGGTGTGTAAACCATTTGAGTGTAAGATGTCTTAATTACTTCTACAGGATCTATGAAAACGAAAATATTTTGGCTAAGGACTGATTTGCATTTCACAACTGAGCACTTCTGAGTCTGTCCTGGTCATTTGTCCTAGCACTGAGATGATGTGACTCCAAATAACATGAGAGTTTCAAAATCCATTCTGGAATGTACGGAAAGAGCTGAAGATGATGTTTTCTAAGCTGTGTTTTATTTGTGGTACGCTAGCCTTTTGGTACTTGCAATGTTGCTATTTTTTGTGGTTGTTTTGAACAGCTTTCAGAATAATGCACAAGGTTTCTGTGCGTATATAGCTGTGGTGTTTATACATATATATATGCCATCAGTCAGAAAGCAGAGATGTCTTCTAGTAAAACCCATTCACTTTTCATACTCTATTCCATCTCTTGTTACTGTTTGTTTTGAACAACCCTGTTGCTTTTACCTGAGTGGTGTGCTGGTTGCTCTCATGATACGTGTTTTTTTTTTAAATAAAGGGGTAGGGAGAGACCTTCCAGACATCTGTTTTAAATCAAAGTTGCTTTAATTTCTGTGTATGCCATCTTCTATCCATCATCTATGCTAATCCTCAAATAGTCAACATGTGCAGGATTTCGTATGCTGTCTCATAGGCACATCTTTAGCTTGTATTCCCAGCTAGTTCATAAACATGTTTGTTTTAACATATTCTTAGCTTGCTCCTCTTGGATTTTAAATCCAGAATCAAGAGCACAGTGTCCTTCAAGTGTCATTTCAGTGTGTTCAGCATCTTTTAATAAAATACAAGCTAAACAAGCCCAGCTGGCAGTTCATAGGATATGTTTGGACATTCTTTCTACTTAGATTAACATGACTAAGTCTTAGATGCATTTGTAATTATGTAAATCCACATGAACTCAAAGCTGTCATTCAAATGGTTTCAGGAGAAAAGCGGTTGCATCTCAAAATATCAGTGTCATTGTCTGGTTTTGATGTTCCTTGAAATTTTCTCCTCTTCCGTTGCTGCGCTGAATAGATGATGGCAGCTGGGGAGGTAAAAGGTTAGATAGTATTCTGCAGTAAGCCATGCATTAAACATTGTCGTCTTTAGATCTGTTCTGAACTGATTGGTTGCCTAATTCTATTTAAAGGACAGTTTTCTATTTCAAAATGGCGAAAAGATCTGAGTCGTGATTCTGTGTTCTTCTGTAGGAAGAAAGTACTTTTTTGAAATAAAGAGCTTGGCTTTTTTTTAATCTTACTGGAAAGAGAGGTACTAAGGTGTGGGACACACATGGTAATGCCTAGGCATAAAATAAAGCCAAAGCTGGAACACAATGTTCTATTGACCCAGGAGAGGACAAATTTGGCCACACACAGCCCATAAGATGTAGGTGCAATTCCTTTAGGTGAGTTCTAGAAGTGATCTGAATATTGGCATTTGGTCTGAATGGAAAGGTCATGGCCATTGTGTTAACTTGTCCAGAGGTGTACTACCGTGTGCTGAGGTCCGGAGGGAAAAGTGTGTGTGGTGTGGAAGGCTGCATATGTCACGTGTGGAAATCCCAATATAGAACAATAATGATGACCAGCCATGTTTTTGTTACCCCGAAGCAAACACTTTTTAAAAGCCTTTGGAATATTATAACTAATGTAAAATAAGAGTTTTTATAATTTTTTTTCCTTCTATAGCACTAGTCTGTCACCACTGAAATGGTGATGTACAATATATAAAATAACTCTTGTGATGCTCATTTGGGGTGAATGGAGAGAAAAGCAAATGTTCTGCAGGAATACAGAATGAATGGCCTGGGTCAGCGAGCACTGCATTCCCCCAGAGACTGCTAAACTGGTCTTGAAAAACTGTTTTCTTAACTACTAAAATTCAAATATAAACTTTTTGCTTGTGCCACTTCTCATAAATGTAAATAACTTAAATCTTTGAAGTATCTAATCTGAGAGGTGTCAGTGTGAGCTGCAGTATACCCCCGAGTTTGCCCCCAGAGCAGAGACTTGCTAGCCCAGCAGGCTTAGCTCCTAGAGGTTTATAGAAATGCAAATTACACGCCAAATAACCAAATGAAAACAAAAAGGAAGTGCTAAGCTACTGAAGTGGCTCAGCATGCTAATGACAGGCTTCATTAGAGTATCCTAATATGGACAATTGCTGCAACTACGAGCAGAATAGATATAATGACTCTTCATTCACAGCAGGGTAAGGGCTGAGTATTAGGGAATTTAGTGCCATTTTCTTCAGAGCCCGTGTTGGACTATCTTTGTTGATAGAATGAAACCTTCTTATAGGGTATGATTTTGAATGATATGGGCAAACAAACGTCTTTTTCTACAGTTTTTTTTTAACTTGACATCTGCAATGATTTTTAATGTGCAAATTATTTTTGGAAAGAGATCAACTTCAGAAAGCGAGAAAGGATGAAAAGATGTAAGCCCCACAAAGAGTGAATGTGAAACTCTTCATGTTATCATACATAAAATAATAACTCATATCAGGAGGCCTGTTAGATTTACTGTATGGATTACTACAGCTTTCTGTCTCCTTTGGAATAATCAGATAAAAGGAAATGTTAAATTTAGCGACTTATTTATAACATCAAAAGAAAATTCCAGTAGCCGTAAACCCTTGCTTGATCCCCCAGAAGTTTGATTTCAAACTAAGTATCATCATTATTATGCATATATTGAAATTATTACATGATTTATTATTAAAATTATATCTCATGCTTTGCGTAGGTCATGCATGTGGGTGTGCGCATATGTATATTATCATTTAATACTGACCTTTTTGATTCCTCTGTAATGAACACGGCAGTATTCCAAGCCCAGGAGGTCATTGAGCATATTCCAGGTGCAGCCTTGCCTAATAGAAGAGCATCAGCACAAATGTGTTTATGCCTCTGAAACAAAAGTGTGATCTGTTTCAGATGTGCAAGATAAAAATGAAGTGTTAAACTACTTGCAAGCGGTAGTCATTTTTTTTTCCCCTCTGTTGAAAAATGAAGTTGCTTTGGGCTTTGGACCATACACTAGAGAGGCACACAAATGTATTTTGCAGAAATCTGGAGTCAAAAGATCCATAACTCCTTGCAGGAAGATAATGAACAGTAGGAGGAATGCAGTATTCGAGGGCTAAGTGGAAAATTCTTCTCATGGAAGAACACTATATGTGCAGGTTGTAAATAGTTGCTGCATGCAAACCCACCTGAACCACCTTGCCTCCATCCTTTTTCCTTTTTTAAAACAAACTAGATACATTGCCAACGTAAGTAGAATAGACACATCTCTAAGATAGTGTAAAATCACATTACAAAAATTTTCAGTCTTTTTCCCCACTGCTGCATAAATTAATTGATTTGGGGCTTTCAGTCCTGTAAGTAATGAAGTGCTGGTACCACACATCTGGTATGTGTGTCCGGATAATGCTCTTACCTTGCTGTTTGTGTTTGAATGGCTCCCTCACAGTGAGATTGTTTTTAAAAAAGCTTCTATTTTGGCAAATCTCAGTCTGTCTTGATACCTCTCCATGCAGTAGCATTCTGGGTTTTCAGAGTGCTTGCTTTTTCCTCCTAAGCTTCAGCAACATCTTTGAGTGTTTTTAAGTGTATCAAACAATGGACACCAAAAGTTTGAAGTAACTTGGACAGGGTTTCAGAAAATCTTTTTAAAGGTCTATATTTCTTTTGTTGCCTTTAAGAATTGTTCACCTGCCTTTTCTCTGGGATGAATGGTACTGAAGGTATGGAATTGTATGCATTCTGCTATTACATATTAGCTTGAGCAGACAGACTTTGGAGTGGAAAGCGGTGTCACAATCAGTATTAAAAGCACAAAGAAGCGACAAAAGCTATGTGATGGTATCAGATATATAGTTTGACAAGAGCTGCCAGAGGGAGTATTTGCAACGAGTGTGAAATATAGATCCTGTGCAAGTGTAAGAAAGGAAGTTGTGTCTCTTAAGTTGAAAAGTCACTATTGAGACAGCAGCTGACGTGAAAAATCATAGGGAAATGGTCAAGATAGGTGTCTTTACCTTCTTTTCTTCTGCTTCTGATTTTTTTGAATATTTGTACTTGTATGTCTACCCTCAAAAACATAGTTCTCAATTATTTTAAAAACCTAGCTCACATAGCTGCGAAATAGTGCTCTGTTGCAGGGCCAGCTGAATTTATTGAGTCTTTTTCCTATTGGTCCGATATCAACAATTTTCCCTCTTGCAAATGATAGACAGCCCGTAAAGCAGAAACACTTAAACTGTTCAACAAAATGCGCTGGTGCTCTGTGCTTAGAAGACGCCAGTGGGGCTGGTGTGTAGTCAGCTTTGCTGAACAGAGACACACAATACTTAATGACACCACAGGGATGAAGTAGATTGATGTGTGAAGTACAGTGGGTTTTTTTGCTGAAGAAGCTACTGTACTTCATTGATCTGAATGGCTCGGACATAGTATATATGCACTTGCTTTTACAGGATGTGTTTATTTGGAAAAAAAAAATTGATCTTTTATTTCTTACCTGTTTGGTTTAGCTGTGTTGCCTCTCTTAGTAAAGGCCAGATGGAAATCAGGGACAAAACTACCAGCCGTGATTTAACTTGTAGCAGATCTTACTGTGAAAGAATCTACCTGTACCCAAATATTAGCTTCTTAAAAAAAAAGAAATAATAAAAATTTACCTTGTATCTGCAGATACAAGGTATTTGTACAATGATACTATACTTGAGGCAAGGAGAAAGGGGTAAATGAAGGGAGAACCCCTTCTTTTTTTGTGCTAGGTTTCCTTTTTGTATCTGATTAACTCTCCGATCACCTATTCAGCACATTTTCTGCAGCAAAGGAAAAATAACTTCTGGAATCTCAGCTAAACATAAATTTTCATACTTATAAATTACTTCCTTGTCAAATGTATTGGTCATTGGTGAATTAGTACATGAGTTGCATGATTATGGCTAAATAGTCTGATAGACTTGGAAACGAGGACTGGCCTTGATGTACTTGGGAGAAACAAAGCAGACTGTTAACACAAAATATTTTAGCCAACTGAAGTTTATTGTGTAAAAGTAATTTTTTTTTAGTTACCTGAGCCATTTGACTTTATTACATATTTATTATATACACTATGTATTTGAAAAAGTTTATTGGTATATGGAGATAATTTTGCAGATTATGGGTACTGTGACTGAATACACTGAGAAGACTTGGAACCCATCTGTTTTAATTTGATTCATTAAATACCTAGGGGCTTACGAAGAGCTGACTATGTCAGTCGGTCCATATAATCTCTTTATAAAATTGTGAGATTCACAGGCAGGAAAATGACGCATCATTTCCGTTCTCCAAGCCCTTTCTGAAGCCTGTTTGTTGCTTTCTGTAGGGAGAGTTAACTTTTGTGGAAATATTTTGATATGATAAAGAAATTTAAAAAATCTTTAGTTTGCACTGCTGTTCTCACAGTTTTTGTCCAGATGATAAAGCTGAGCAATGGGTTGGGCTAAAATAAAGGTGATGAGGGACTTTGTACCTGGAGCCTTTGCGTGCTTGACTGCTATTCATTCCTCTTTATGGCTCCTGCTTTGACAAGTGAAATGTAGCTGCCTTTGCTTTCCAGACTGTATCCCAAATGTTCCAGATGAGATGAAGCCAACTCATGGAAAAGCATGTAGGCAGAGACAGCCAGTTTTTATGTTGATCCCCACCCCGCATAATCCCCCGTGGTTGACAGGCCAGTTAAAGGTGTAGGTCAGCACTGATTTTGGACAATAGTTTTTCTCTTCTGTGCTGTTGGGTTACATTTTCTCTCAGCAAGCTTAGGTAATACAGTATGATGAATTATGCTGGTAGCTTATTATCTTTATTATTTCTCATTTTGCTAAGTCTGATTGCATTTTGAGTTCTCCTTTATGCAGACCATGGTCTACTGTTTTGTTCAGCAAAGTTATTCCAGGAACTCCTGTAGTACTTGGGTCTCTGAACCAGGTGTGCTGCCTGCCTTTAGGAGAACATAGCTCCTTTGCCTGCCAAGGAGGGCAGAGGAAACCATCCTGGGGATGTCACACCATGGCTGAGACCTTCTTGGAGATTACTATTGGTATTGCTTCTTTGGGAATGATTCCTGACTTTCCCCAACAAGACGGTGTGGGCTTATTATCTTCCTGTCAGTATTGCTTTAGATTTCGTTGGTATTCAGAATGAACCTTCCAGGTCATTGTCTTTTTATCTTTTTCTCTCAGATTTCTGCAGTTCCAGCAAAGAAAGCACACTTCATTGGGAATTCACTTAGTGCTATGTTTAACCTTCACATTCTTTCCCCCATGTTATAGCTATGTGTAAACAGCTGAGGTTAGAATATTCTATATAAACAGGTACATTTTTATTTAATAAAGAGAATACTTTTTATTTAATGTGTTAGAGGTCAGTAATAGCTGAGTTTGTTCACACGATCCACTTCTAGGCATAAGTCAGTAAGGGAAAACCTCAGCGGGAGTCTAAAACTACTGGAAAATGTGAGTGAATATGAAGAAGAGGTAGTGATGTACACTGTGTGCATGCACATGCATGTGTGTCCACCTTCCCTATCAAGCATTCTAAGCTGATCCCTTTAGGATTGATTTTCATAGTTGCAGGTAACAATTTGGTTCCCAGTTACCCCCTACTAAGTCCACCAGTTACCTTTGAAATGTTCTTGTTAGAGCACCTGATGGTAACCCGCTTCCCTCCACTTCGAATAATATCACATCTATGTTTTCCAGAATTTTAACTCATGCCTGGATGCCCTTTTCTAAGAAAGCTTTCAGTGAGGAAGAGCATTGCAAAGGGTTGATTACTTTCTTATTGCAGTAAAAAGATAAGTAATAATCAGCTGAAGGTGGATGCATATTACCTGAATTGGCAGCATTACTCTGAAGTTAAATCACTTCCTGTTCCAAGCAGCGTGCTGGACTTTGGCAAAAAAATATTCAGTGATGAAGAGTTTTGAAAATTGTTCAATTTGAAAATGGAAATTTTCATTTCAGCCTAATGTGCTGAGGCAAAGTTTTTTGCTTATTTTAAATTAAAATGGCATCTTTAAGAATTCATTTGAATTGCATCTTAAGACTACATTAGTTACATGAAAGCGCACTGTAATTTTATTACAACCTGTAACTTTGCAGTGTTTTTTAAATCCGTGAGCAAAACAGCTTGATGCTAAACAAAACGGAAATTACCCCCCTTCCAGGAGGAAAATTTCCTTCTGAAAGTCATGACATTTTAAAAGTGCTTTCAATAACAATGATGAAGACGCTCTCAGCATTGGAAGGTATAGATGAGATTGGTTGAAAAAATGACTTGAAATGTAAGATGGCCACTTCATGTTACTGTAAAATCGCTATGGAAGAATGAAAGGAATGCTCAGCAGAGCCCAATGGCAGTAGTCATTTAAACGATGCAACGCTATAAATGGTGTCTTTGTGTTTATGGTGCAGATTTCCTCCTTCTGTATACACGCGGTGTGTGCGTTGTGTGGAGATGCGAGGGAGAACTAGGCAGAATGTCCAGAGGAGTACGATGAGGGATGGGAAAGAAAGAGGGCACGGGCCAGGTGTGGGGGGTGCCCTCGGAAATCAGATGGGGGTTCGCAGCAGCTCTGTACCGGCCCTGCAGGCTCCACAGCAGAAACCTGCCCTAGGCTTGGGGAAGAAAGAGGACTTCATGACTAATGTGTCTTTCCAGAAAGGAAGGGAATCAGAGCTTTGAAGACATTGTGTGTGTGCACATGTGTGTGTGGAAGAGAGACAAGGAAGGAGGGAACTTCTGGCTATTCGTTTCTTTTTTTTTTCATTGTTATTTTTATGCCACAACAAGTGATAGTTGTTCTATTTTCTATTTTACTGTACGCCTCGTGTATTCTCATGAAAATGCAGTTCTTCCAAAAAAATATTCTGCATTTCTGAAGCGTTTTGTGGTTGATTGCTGCATCATAACTTTCATGTTTTCATAACCTTGTGATCGGCCTCTACTCCTGCATTACGCCATATGTTACCCTTCACTTGTTTATTTTCTCTCTTTTTTTTTTTGTTTTTTTTTGGTCAGCTGTGAAAAGAGGGCCAGACTGCCGGCAGCTTTGATGCTGCCAGCACTGGAGAATGAAAAATTCCTCTTCTACCTCCCAAGTGCTTGGAGAAGACAGGTTGTGATGTAGTCTGAAAGCTATAAGAATGTAATCTGCTTACTGCTCACTTAGGAATTTAACAATAAAATTCTGAATAGGCGATATCATAAGTCCTCTCAAATGCTAAGAAAATACTTTCCCCCCCCTTTTTCATTACCTGCCCCCACTTGAATTATTTCGAACTTGACCTGTAAATCACTGTGGGTCAGAGTCTGAAATGATTTTCCCTACCCAATTTTGTGGTAACTGCGATTTACTATAGCACAGATTTGTGCTGTGACTGCTGAAGTGCTGGTAAGAATGACCAAAGGTGTATCAGAAATGCAAATTTTACAGTGACTACTGTACAAATGATCTTCTGCTATCGTTTTACAGTGTGGTTAAAGAGTGCGTCACTATATTTTCTTTTTGTTGTAGGAATCTGCTAGGTTAGCTGCTGCCTTCTCATCTGTGTCTGCAACTTTATGCAGAAAGCTCACTGGAATGTGAGCAATTAATGAAAATGGGAACTTTTCTGAAAAGGGGTAAAGCTGGATGGTTTCCTTCCACAGACACAATCCTTAAAGAGCTTTCTTGTGAAATGAGAGGGGTTTTTTAATATAGTAATTGTAATATCTACAATTTAGCAGAAAAAATACCTGTTGATAGATGAGCTGAACAGTCTTTGACAGTGTTTGGGCAATGGGATGCATTAAATGAGGCGGTATTGTTTGTGGTACTATTTACCACCTCTGCTGCATCTTCAACACTCTTCAGCTTAAGCAGTTTTCAGGACTTAACACTTAAAACTTTTATGGTGTGTGGCATTCCTCTGGCTGACTACCGAGTAGCAGTTTGCCTCGGGCAAAACATGTTGTATTCTTGATGAAAAAAAAGTGAGAATTTATCTGTTTGTTATCTTAAAAATTGTTCCAGATGAACACACAACAAGCTTAGCATACCTCTAAAGCAAATCATGCCGAACTGATGGTATGAGTTGTTAGTGATGAGTAACAGCTCTCCGGTGGTGATCAGTTGGTTGGGAATTTTGCAATACAACAGAATATATAAATGGGGTAGCGTTTTCCATTGTGTAAATTCTGAAGATCTGGAGGGGGGAAAAAAAAACCCTAAACCAGAAGTAATAAAGAATCAAAAGAGGCAGAGGGATATCTTACGTAGCTCAGACTTACATATCTTAAACTTGGCAAAATTCTGCCCCAGTCCCTCAGGGCAAATAATTATTAGCCTGTGTTACATGGTCTTTTATACCATGTAATGCTCCTCTAAGCCATGACCACCAGGTCAGGTGAATTCCGCTCTTGTGGCCAGCTGATGGAAGTTTGCTATCTTGATGGATTGAATACTTGCCAAAATAATTCATACTAGGTTAAATGTTAGAGAAAGATTACTGGTAGGCAAAACACATCTGTCTAGTGCAATATGTCTGATGATAAATGCTTTGAAAAAATAAAGATATATAACTGCGAATAGGCTACTTGCAGCCTGTTATNGGATTGAATACTTGAATACTGCCAAAATAATTCATACCACGTTAAATTAAAGAGAAAGATTACTGGTAGGCAAAACACATCTGTCTAGTGCAATATGTCTGATGACAAATGCTTTGAAAAAATAAACTTATATAACTGCGAATAGGCTACTTGCAGCCTGTTATCCCGCAGCCTTAGCTGGGTTCTCCCAGTGCTAAACGCAGAGGGCAGTGTGTGAGAGCTGGAGTTAGGGATTTTTCTGCAAGTGGCATATTTCTACAAAGCTCTCTCACTTGAACAGAATTAAGTGCAAAGTGCTGTTTTGATTTAGCTTTTCACACAGTGATGAGTAATGAATAATAAAAGCTGCTTTTTTTTTTCCGAAGAAGGAATGAGGGGAAAAAATGTTTTTTAGGTTTTTTTCAGTATTAAATGTACTAGATATCCACAAGTTTAATGTTGCTTGCATATGTTCATTGTTTGTTAGCCCTTTTGCCTTAATTGTGTTGTTGTGAAAGATCCTAAAACCACAGTGCTATGTAGCTGGTGTAAAGGAAATGCAGATTGTTAAAAGGAAAGCATGAAGTGCAAATGGGTTCTAGAAATGTTCCCATTCTTCCTTATTCTGCTTAAATTGCTGCTGGAGTCCCTTAAAACCCAACTTCCTGGCAAGCTTCAGGTGTGCAGACGCAATTATCATCTCTAACCTTTTCTACCTGTGGCTGTTGGGACATTTTGAGCCTTTCTGGCATGGCTCCTGGTGCTCCCCGTGTTCACCTTCCTTACAAATGCTGAAAGGTAGGACTGGATTTTATCTCTTCTCAGTAAATTGAGATGTGCAATCTTATGTGAACAGGTGAAGCAATTATTGATGGTTAAGCTATGAAAAAAAAGCAGCAGCACTGGGGCAAAGAATATACTGTAATGCTTTTTTAAAAATGCAGAACTTGTTGTGAAATCTTTATTTTTTGGATATTTATCTTGTCAATTTCTTCAAATGTTCTGCTCGAACTAAAGAGATTGGAAAATGTGAACACGCTGGAAAGGAAGGGAAGCAAAGTATTGAAAAGACATTTAAAACTAAGATAAAATATTGCTTAATGTTTAATAGAAAATGTGTGGGAAGCTGAGTATTTTTGTATATAGTATGTTGATGTATTTTACAACACCGCAGATGAACTATGGGAATGTCACTGAAACTATGCAGACAAAGGCCAGCTGAGCAGCATGCCTATGCTTTCCTGTCTTTTCTATCATGGATAGAAAAATGCAACTCTTGCTGAACTCACCGGCTATATTGCATGGGCTTGGATCTTCTGCTAATTTCTGTGGGAGTTTTGGAGAGAAAGCATAGGGTCAAGCCCACTTAAAAACAAAAAAAGGCAGAATTATGGAAGAGAAGATGGCTACATAGATGGCATAGGTAGTTGTCGACAATGCACGTAGTAACTGCTTTTAGTATATCAAATAAATCTGGGAAAGAAATCTTATAGTCCTCCTTCATATACACTTTTGAGGTCTTCTAGAATGCTGATATCTGATGGAAGTGTTCCCGAAGGGTGTTTTGAACAAATTCTGTTAATAAAGGTTTTGGAATTAGGGTTGTGGTTTGAGGGATTTGTGAGAGGGAGGGAAAGGAAAAGAGTATTCAGTCGGAGAAAAGCAACTATTTAATAACGTGTAAAAACAAAGGTTGGCTTAGTTGGGTGTATTGTGGACTTTAGAGAGAATGGCAACCATCTGTGTGTACGAATCTGCCCACCCCCCGCTCCTCTTCCTCCCAATACTGGGCTGGTAAATCATTTTGAAGTCAAGTGCCAGGTATGTGACATAAGTTTTGGGAAGAATTAAACATTGCACTTAAGAGCAAGGAAGACTGAAAGCCTTTCATGAATGTTTGACAAGTGCCATCTCCAGTAGTGATGCCTAAACTACTAACGCTTTATACCTTCCCTGTCTCATGTTAAAAAAAAGAATCCCAGGCTTTACTGCAGTACAGCAAGTAATTGCTGCTTGCGTTACCTTCTGACAAACACTCGCTGCAGACACGAGACAGGGCAGTGTAAGTTTTGGCTTCCTAAGTTAAAATTGTCTCAGCGTCGGATTACTTCTTTGCAAATGAGCAGCATTTTATTTTATTATTTTTTTTCTTTTTTGCTGTGGTCTTGTGGTCTAATATTAATACATTTTTGAAATGGAAACTCAATGAATTAGATCATTTTTCCTCAGTCTGTATCCCTTGGGATATCTAACCTATGTTGCTTGTTTTAATTAAATTACCACATTTTCCATATGATTAAATGCCTGAATAATGAAGACTTATGGGACTCAATTTTAATGCACCATACATGAATATGAGCAACGAGGGGAAACATATGATTTTACTCTAAGTGAAATCTTTTAGTAGCAAACGTTTCACCTCATCTCTTTTCAGATCAAATGAAAGTTGCAGCACAGTAAAATAGAAAATGTGGTATCAGATAGTGGTGTTCAATGGGTGGGAGCAAATATCCTATGAAGGAAATAGGCTGATGGGAGAAAAGCAGAAAATGGTGTAGCGTATTCTGGGGACGCGCCAGGCAAACATTTTCACAGTTATGGTATAGTATACTTCGGGTTTTGGGGCAAGGGCCACTAACCATATAGCTAGGTATGTCTTGGAGCAATTTTAAAGGGACTCAGTGTATTTTTTTCATTTTGAGTTGCCTGGGGTTTAAATCAGGACAGGATTTGGCTTAGCATGGATAGGTACTGGGTATCTAATCTAAAAACCACGCCAGTCATTTTTAAGCACTGAGCAGTAAATGCAGGCAAGGAGTCAGGAACTTCAAGTGGGGAAAAAATGCATTTGAAAGTCTATTTAATTTTAGTTGCAGGGGAAGAAAGTGCTTCAATTTGTTTGCTAGGTAAGCACATTCTTATTTCACTGCATTAGACTGGGTAGGGAGAAAGTGTTATGCACAAGAATGGAAGTGGCATAGACCCATCCTTGCACAAGGTGAACTCACTAGCATTGCAGAAATAGTTGGGTATAATGCAGGAGCAGCTTCCTATCCTGACCCTCAAGCTCCGAAATGTCTGGCTTTATTAAATTTTAAAGGCTGATAAGAAGCTGTAAGCTGCTTATGAGGAAACCAGACTGTGAAAGGAGAGAATAAAGGTGTCATTAACTGTGGTGACAGTGTCAGTCTCTCCTAAAGCATCATTGACCAATTCTTTTATCTTTTTATTAGTTTCCTTCCTTGCTTTTAGTGATTATAGAACACTGCGGTGGCTTATTCAGATCAGGTGTTTGGTGTGAAGATATTTTTTCCATTATAATTCGGGAGCCACTGTCTTGGCTGCTATGCAATCATCATAATTTTGGTTTTCTTACTCCAACAGAAGTTCAGGGTCTCAAACCACCCTTTTACCTTGTCTGTGTCCTACCCTAGCTGCATCCAGGTAGTTTCTTCCTCTGTCTCTGGATGGCTGACTCTCAGCCTACTGAAAATATATATATATAGAGATAATATTTTCTTGAAATATCTGACCTCACAGTTTGGTACCAGTTACTTTCTAGCATCGTAGTCTCAGGGTCTTGGACTGGTCTTTTGTCCTCTTTTGAGGAAAAGATTGACCTACCAACCGATAATTCTTTGCAGTTTTCATTTATTAGGAAGTTCTTGTTTTATAACAAGCTGATAAATGACAATAAATATCAAATATATGTCTCGGACCTTGAGAAATTTCACTTTCAGCTTTTGTTCAAACCAAGATTATTTATCGGTACAGCTAAGTGACATCTCCATTTTAGCCATTTCTTTGCAGAAATTGAAGAGTCAACCATCTTCCCTGTTTTTCAGATGTGAACTTGTCCTGTGATGCGCTCTCATTATCTGGATGATTGATTAGATTGCCAAAGAAAGATCTGTCTTGTACTGACTGTTTTTATTAGACCCATGTTGTATTTGATGAAATTTTTCAACTAGGTTTCTGTTTTGAGTGTATTCCTTGCTTGATTTGGTTTTTGGTAAATCTTGCATACTGTTGAAGCCACCCTTATGCATTTATAGGTTTATTCCTTCTCTGTCTTTTTTTAGCTATAACCACTCCCCGAGCTGTTTACAGGTGTAATTTCACTGCTACTGTGTAATTTTACTGGCATACTAGATCTAAAAAAAATTCAGTTTCTCCGGTCTTTGAAGGAGTTGAAGGCAGCAGGAAATTTAAAGGGTTGGGTAAAAGAGAAAGGGATAGAGATGCTGCGTTGTTTTTCAAATCTGAGAGGACTTATTGCTCTATAACCTGCCATTTCAAATCTCTGGTAAGAAATGAAGGAAGAAATCAGTGGTGAACAGACACAGACTGAAACTGTTGAAATAATTTTCCCTAAGGATTGTCCGTATTCTTGTTCTTTGGTGTGGTGGCTCTTTGAGATGCATAAGGTTTGCTGTAGTTATTTTTCAACAGGGGTTGTATGCCATCTCCTTTTGTGTTGGTGATGATAAAAGGGGCAGCTAGATTACTTTTTGTTCTGGTATGGCACATCCTGAGAGTCTTGCTTTGATTCCTGCAGTATTCTTATACTTAGCTTCAGAAAAGGTAGCTTATTTTCTCCTTCCAGATTAATCTTTGTTTCATTCCTGTTATATGAATGTTGTAAGTTGTTATAACAATTTGTTATAAATGCATTTTCTCTCCTGTGGTGGGGAGAGTCACTGCTGTTGTAATACTTTCTCGGTATTAAGTTCTGCATAGGAATTCACTACTGTGACATGGTGGTGTGGGTTAGTAAAGGGCATTTTTCATTTTCTGCTCTCCACTTGCTATTAACAGGTTTGTTGGATCAGTCACCCTCCTTTTCTTGCTCTTGTTCTCTTTCCATACAGCTCACACTTTCCTTCCCACAATCTGTCATCCTACTTTCCTACCAAACAGAAAAGAACCATTTGTTATAACTTTAAAAATAAATGTTAAACAACCAGGAGTAAAGAAAGTTAACAGACAGCCAAATAGTTTTCACTGATGATCTTTCCTGATCTTTGTCCCACTGCATAAATAAGGGAATAACCAAACTACCACCACATTCAGAGATGAGCAAAATGCATGTGTGAATGTTTATTAGCTTTCCACTTCAGAGATTTATTTCCCTACTTGTTTAAATATTTTGAGAAACATACTGCAGCATTTAAACATGAAAAGCATACATTTCGTTATTGCTTTCCAGTTTCTGCTCTTCTACGGATGAAATCAAAAGTATTCTGGCCTTGAAGCATCAGCATTTCCAGCCTGACCTCTGGATGCCTACTAAGCAGTAGTGAAAGAATTTTGAGGAGAAAAAAGCATGTTTCATAGTTGCATTTAATCAAGAGACATTGCTGTCCCCCCAGGTTTCTGCATCACCACAAAACATAACAGTACTAATTTCAAAGCCAAGTTTTAAACATTCCTTCAACAGATAGTCACTGAATCAAAAGTTATAGTTGATTACTTTAAGTAGAGAGGACAGCATGGAAGAGCTGATTGTGGAAGATAACCAAGTCATTCATAGGTGATTCAATTTGATTTTGGTGTAAGGATTCACTGAAATGTATGAGTAATTAATTAAAAGAAGATCTTCTTTTCTTCAAGTCTTTTCGACTGGTTGAAGAGCTCAGGGCACAAAAGTCAATAGCAAGTAGGGAGAAAGCCGCTATTAAGATTGGTGAATAAACATTTCAATAAGGGTATTAGAAACAGTAACTCAAGACTCCACAAGAAGTTAACAAAGGGATTAATCAGCTTAGAAAAGCTAAATCTTGGGTGCTGGGTAGATTTATTAACGGGATGGTATAAAACTCTTGCCTGCTGTATTAAAAGACCCATAAAGTTCTTCAAAGCCTATGCCAGTCTGCATGGGAAAGGATTATGAGAAGATAGGCTGTTTCAGATTTTAAGAAGGAACATGGAATCAGTTGCAAAATATTGTTTAGCCATGTGACTATAGCTGTATCAAGAGGATAAATAGAACAAGTATTAAGAGCTGATGGAATAGAGATTGATCAGAGTATGATTAAAAATGCATACGTGGAAATATTGTCTCACTTCCTAGTAAGGAAGTTATTGTAGCTTAATGAGAGGATAGCAACCAGCAAAGACTTTATTAAAAAGTTGCTGTCGTAATGGAGATGGAGGCAAAACACAGAGCTCGGAGAAGTGGGGACTGGACATCTTTTGCCCAGGATAGTGAAGGCAAATCTCAGGTAAATGAAGTCTCAGGTGCAGCTTCCCAGAATTTTTCATGAATCTGACAAATTGAAAGGGTTCATGTACCTCTTCATGTTACATCTTCAGTGTCTACCTGAAAGAAAGTCAAAATAATTATTCAAGTATTACTCTGCTCTTAATAGCAGGCACTGCTATACTCTTCCACCCTCCTTCAAATGTTAACTTTGAGCAGAAAGGAAGCCTTTCTGGCTGCTTGTGGGCAGCTGTGGAAAACAAAGTTTTTCATCTGTTTTTCATGAGACAGCTTATTTCAAAGACAGTGTTCTGGGTCTTGTGTATTTGGAATGATGGATAATAAACTGGCAAATGTTGGGCTTTGGGAAAGGAAGTGCAAGACTGAAGGGAAAGTAATTGCTAGAACTATTCCCCTGCAGTCGGTTTTGGGGCATACTTTTTTTTTTTTTTAAAGCTCGGAGGGACATAAATGTGAAGGAAGACCAAAATAGCCCATAGAAAGACCTGGGTGGTCTTGACAGCTAGGGTCTTTAGAGACCCAGTATACAGATTGCATATCATGGGTGTAGAGACTATCTCTGAAAGTTTTAAGTCATTTATGTGATGAGGTTATGGAAAGAGTAAACAGCATCCTAACTTAACAACAATATTTCTAGTAGAAATATGGAGTAATTATAAACCCTCAGATACACAAGTCCCGGCGTGCAAGGCTGCACATATTGCTATACCATGTAAAATTCTAGTCACCTGTGTCTGTGACTTAAAAGACGTGCAGCAAAAGGCAGGAGAAATATTAGGGGAAATGGAAAGTCACTTTTAGATGACTAGAGGACTTTATTTGCTTGCCATGGCAAGCAATGGTTGAAAGTAAGCTTGAATCCTTGGTATTGAAGCTAAACACTTCTTTCCACAAGAAAACAAGGTTTTTTTTATCCATAAATAAATTAAAATTACAAATTAGAAGTTTTATAATCATTACAATGAGATTTTTCTGTCAAAACTATTAGTTTTAGGCTACATTGTACTTAGTTTGGGTTGCGTGAGGTTGTCTAGACTGGACTCGATGAGCCAAGTCATAGGACAAGTTGAGATCTTCAGTGTTTGTGGATTTTTTTTAAATGTCTCGGCTAGTATGTCTATTCTCTCTCGTGATTAATTTCGGTCTTTTGCTGTGTTTATATTTGCATCATCACTGACTCATTGGGGTGTTTTTTTTTGTTGTTCAACAGAATATCTTTCAATGTATTGGGCGGAGGAGGTATAGGGATTACTGAATGTGATGTTTGCTGGGGATTACCTCCCAAGACATGAATGGAGTGCCAAAAATGTAGGTACTTCAGGAACATAGTCATCGCTAGTATGTCTGTCTCTCCAAACAGAGGGTTCGGTCTTGACCTTCCAGTGTAAACAACCAGAAGAACTGTAATTTGTTACTTTGGGAAAAGCTGTGTCCTACAAACATTTATCCTCAATAATAAACTATCCCAGAGATGAAATAGTAGCGTAAACACGTAAGGTAAATTGACATCATGCTTCTGAAATTCCCTCCAGCAAAATATTTTAATACAAGTAAATGTCTAATGATCACGACTTAATCGCCATCTCTTTAGCACTTGTGACTCAAGAGACTGCCAGCATAGCTGGTTACTGAGATGGGAAGGTTTTTTTATAAATACTTATAATAGAAATCTCAGTAAAATGGCTTTTTCCTGAAGAGGGGGATGTTCGCTGTGTTTTATCTATAAAGTTATACCAATGCAAGTTGAGAATAGCTCTGCTGATCTCAGTGGAGTGTTTAATAGAAGAGAGATGGCTAATTGGTTGTTTACAGATATGCAAATGCGATACCTGTAAGGCTTGAATATTTCAAACAATTTGTATTGCCTTCCCTGATTCAAAGCCTGAGAACTGCTACAGAAGAACTAGAAAAATGCTTTCAAAGAAGGCTTTCTAAGCAGAGAAAATAAACCAATTGAAAAAGAGCAACCTTTATACAAACTGTCCAAACACATCAAAATCAAACCAAAAAAGGTCTCCTGAGCTCTCTGGTAAACTGCATGTACTTCACCAGGGGGATTTATAGAACTGCAGTAATATGGGGGAGAGGAACATAAGCATGAGTTACTTTGCCTCGGGCAGACCTACTTAATTTAACCCCGTCTCGCTCTACTCTCAGGTCCAGACATCCTGCCAGATGGGTGCCCTGACTTCTTGCTTTTCTTGCCCGGGTTCTGTGTAGCGGGAGTCGGGAGCTCCCAGTCTATACTGATGTGAAAAAAATATTACTGTAGCTTTTTAAAATGTGAAAAATGCGGTTGGTGGGGGAAAAACATAGATATTTCAGAGCACAGATATTTTTTCTGATGTTAAAAGAATGTTGCTCATAAACATTTGCTCCAAAAGGAGTAATTTACCTTTATCAACTTTTCCATGGAGGGGAAAAAAGGGAGATCTGAATTTAATCAGAATAAGGTCTAAATTTAGAAGAGGTCTGATATTTGACAGTGATCTCTGTAGACTCTAATGGAGGAAAAGTAATGTGGCTGGCTATTTGCTTGAGGTATCTGCCAGTTTTTGAGCAAAGAAAGAGAATAACACCAAAACTTCTTGTGGCCCTGCTTCAAGTGGGACTAACGGATTTTGATCTGGGCTACTTTTTCATCTGTGTCTCCATTGAATTTGGTCTTATAAGTTGTGTCTTTGCATGTCTTCAGTCTTTCCTGTAAAGCGACCTCATTAGGTATGGTAATTATTTAATTTTGCTTGTCTCTTTTTTTTTTTAGTGTGTGTTTCGTATTTCTTTTGTTTATGAAAATGGCAACAATACTTATGTTGTTCTGCCTAAATAGCTTTGCAAAGCAAATCTGGAACAGTAAACTGGAGAAGCTCTGTTTTGAAAAGTGAACCTTGTCGATAGATGCTATTTGCCCTCTGCCTTTTTTTAAAAATTTTTTTTCCCCAGTGCTTAGAATGAACCATTACTTTAAACAAAATTACGATAACTTCACTCTGCAAAGTCGTGCGCAGTTTTTTTCACGTGACCGTTAAACAAGTAGGCTCCTTTGCACTTGCTTGACATTAAAAGTATATGTCACCATGTAAAAATTCAGGGCAAAAATAGTTGAACACAAGGCAGGAGGGCTGAAAATCTTGGCAGGGGAAACGTTAAATTAGTGCTATGGAGCCCAGGGCAAATAAAAGACTTAAAATTACAATTCTCGAGTACGTATGCAATTTAGTGCTTAGGAATAAATGTTTTCAGGTATCCTCAGTTTGCTTTACCAAACACCCTGGATAGATCTATTTAGTAAGGAGTAAGAGTTGGAGGTAAATGCAGTGTTTAGGACACAGAAGTTAACTCCTAGTAGAAGTTTTTTGAAATAGTCTCGTGGTATGTTAGAGCTGTTGAAAGTTGCTTTACTTGTTTTTGGTCACGCTGGTGTACTTTTTACCATTCCTTCCCAGTTTGTTATATCTAAAAGGGCAGAGTGCTGTCTGGGTTTTTCAAGTGTAGGCAATTTGTGATTCAGAGAGTTTTCTGTCACTGGAGTCTCTGAGAAGAAAACACCTCAGTCAAGTGTTAAAATGTGGTTTAATACATAGCTTGCTCTGAAAGTCACTGTCTTCTAACATGACTGAAAGTTTTACATATTTCATGGATTTATATTACTCTCCAAACCATTGCAGAATTGAGGGTGTCATATCACTGGGGGAAACTGGACTTATGGTTTAATTCCAACTTTTCCCCTGTACATTGTTGGTGTAACTCTATTAAAGTGAGTTGTTCAAAGGAGCAGCACATATTGAAATCTTGGGGGATTTTGGTGTCTAATTCCTTTTTAAAAGTCTTACCCTCTATTCCCTCGGTGCCCTAGTGTTGTTTCACCTGTAAAGAGAGACATCACAAGGATGCTTACAGTAGAATTGACTCCGGTATGAATGAGGCGCTGAGGCAGTAAAATAGCAGTGGTGCTGCTTTGCCTCTGAAAAATGCTGCCAGAAAGCAAGCTTTTGTGAAGATACATGTGGGAAAGAGCCAGAGAGGAAAATGTTGCAAAGTTAATACAATGCTATGTATATACGCACACTAGATTTTGGCATGAACTTGGACAAGGAGAAAACAACTGAAGTCAAGGGGCGATATCAAAGGAGGAAAGGTGTTATACTGTGACTGAAGGAGACAGTGGTTCAGAACCCCCGGACCCTCTGCCCCCCTCCCTATTGCCACAGCTTAGCAGAGAGGGTATTTCAAACAGTCGAGAACATGAAAAGCAAAATACCAGCTTTGTGCAAGAGGGAGATAGACCTGAGCGATTCTCTTGCTGGCTGCACAGCTATTTAAGCTACAAAGCAATGATGGGATCGGGCTGTTCTTTGAAATAAGGCTGAAAGCTGTTCCGCAGCTGATAGTCTGAGGGTAGGGCTGAGGGGTACAGTCTCCCAGCAAAGGCATATGATGTCAGTCCCGTAGTTAGCAGCTAAGCCTTCTCTAGAGGGCTTAGGCAGTGCTTTCTGAATATCGGAACAAGACAGATCTCATTTGCTATCTCAGTCAGGGCCCTTAAAATAGGTGTAACGAAGTTTTATGTTCGGTTAGGGGCAGGGAACTAGCGTGCCAAAAATACTCTGAGTGTAGGATGATCGAAAAGGATTGCTGCTCTTTCTTACCTATATGAGTCTTGGGAAAGACAGGATGTTGTTAAACATCAGAGGGAACCAGAACAGACAAAGCTCCCTAACAATTGCCATTAATATGCTGCGCAGAAGTACCCTATTCCATGTGAATTGGTTTGCCATTGAAACGGGATCTGGGAATAACTGCGGGAAGTCATCCTGGAAAGCACCATTGGAAAGCTCCACAACAGAGAAAGTTGTCTCTTAGGAAAGAAGGGGGGTGGAGGGGGAAGTCAAAGAACTACAAAAGATCAGTCTTTAACAGTTTGGGATGGGGAGAAAATAAATAGCTCCTATGCAGTACTCTCATTTAATTCCTGATTTTTGTTTTATTGTTGTTGTTGCTGGGGAATGGATCAGTGGTAGTTAAAGGCTGTTTTCCAATAATATTAATGGGGTTATATAATTTAAAATGCATTCCTGAATTCTGTAGACTTAATGGTTTCTAGGAATTGGGGCTGTAAGCCTGTTCCCATGCTGAGATGGAGAATGCCAAATTTAAATTATACTAGTTAAATGTGCAGTGTCTAAGTGAGGGAATTCCTGAAAATCTATACGTGGCAACCTTTTTTTCCTTTTGAGAAGTTGATTAGGTTTATTCAATATGTGTAAGCAGTTGATTATTTTCCTCCTGATCTTCTGTGAGTGCTTCTTCAGGCTTGGACATCTCCTTACCTTCTAGGGATGACTCCTTGGAAATGAGACTGTATGGAATCAGATGAGTACCTGGTAGCAATGCTGGGTCACAGATTCAGATTCGTGGGTAAATTCATGCCGTCTGCTTGGAAAGGCTTTCAGAATGTCAGCTGGAGATTTTCTCTGACACAAAGCACATGTTTTTTTGATTGAAGTAGCAAAATCGATGAGCATTCACAGATAAAACGAACGTATTAGAGATGCACCTAGTGTGTGTGGGGGTTTTTTTTGGTTTGTTTTTGTTAATCTGTATACAGAAGGCCTATAGGTAAAGGGAACTGACATAATACGCTTCAATACACTTGTTGCACCTGCATGTAGTCATTGATTTTTTTTATTTTTTTTTTCCCTACGGTCTTCTTACAGTGGCTTTCATTAGCTATATTCATAAGGAATTTACTGTCAATGGAGATGGATTTAATTATGCATATATTTTATTTAGATCTTTGCTTTTTTTTTTGGGAACTTGAGAGAATACTATTATTGAAAAATAACTTCAGGGCTTCATTTACAGAATTTCTGTGGTGCCATACCTCATCACCTATCAGAGGCACAATAACATTATTGGCAAATGCTGCCTATATGTGTTCTCTTCTATACCTGCTTTCTTGTTGCTGATAGTGGCTCCAGATATAGTGCCCCTTGCCTGTGCACTGAAACCTTCACAGGGGAAGAATCCCAGGCCCAGTTTACTTTGAGATTTCTGGGATGTCAAGATTTTTCTTCTTTTTGGAGATTATGGCACTTGAAATAGAGACCCATCCATCTCCTACTTATAAAACAAAGGAGTATGGAAAGGGTCTCCAGTTGTGGAGATGGCTTTGTCATGATTCGCCTCCTTCAGCAAGTCTTTAGCTTGCCATCTTCTCTTCTCTTAGCAAGGCATGTAAGGTTAAGAAGTCATTGCTGCTTTTTCCATATTAGCTTTGTTTTTATGTGAATTCTCAGGATGATGGGGCATCAACTTTTTTCTTGCATATTTCACTTTGAAACTCTGTAATAAAAATATTTCCAGGATTGCATTTTTGTTTAACTTGATGACACTAATAAAGTTTGAAGATACAGTTTTAGGAAAAAAAAAAAAAGGAAGCCACCTTTCTTTTATGTTTTGTTAAGATTTGCTTTTGTTTTGCCTAAAGATGCTTATTTTGGTGATGGCTGCATTTAAAGGAAAATATGCAGCTGCAGTTTGCTTTTATTGTTGGAAGATCAAAAGACAGAACATGGATGTCTGTAAACAGAGAGGATTAAACTCTTCCAGAACCACAGAGGATCTCCAGTGAAGTCAGACAAACTGTTCACCTTTCCGTGAGCTTGGCTCATCAGTTGTTCATCCCTATTACTGTGTGCATCTGGTATCTGAACTAAAGAACAACTCCCATTTGGTTCTAGCGGACTGTGATCCTAATTGCAGACTGATTTTCTTGACTGACAACTGACTTGGTGTAGATTTATTACATTTGTACCTAGTGGAGTTCCATCACATCTGAAGCAATCATCAAGAACGAACACAAGGTAACTTACCGTTGGGAACTAGAAGGGAAAATCATAGAGGAGCATCTGGCTGGCTTCTGATGATTTCCATGGTATTTTCCAACTGAAAAATGTCATGTACAGTAAATGTATCAGGATGAACACAGGATATTGGCATGAAACTGTTCTGGGTGCTTCGCAGAAAACTAGATTGCATGCCAACTCAGCTGTTTTTTTGGGACTTCATTTTCTCTGCTATTTGGCCCTGCACCATTGCTTCTCCATCCCACGCTGCATGTTCCTGCCCTACAGCTGGGAGGGAGGCTGTGCTACTTCCTTTTCCCATAACGGCACCCCCCATGCCCCACAGAACTTTGGAAAATGCTGGCTTTTTCTCTTATCTTGAATTCAAGTAATGTGAAATCCAGATTGCTTGATCTTGATTTTTACCTATATACAAGAACTATGTATAATGCACATAAACAGTAATATAAAATCTGACATTGCTTTTTCATGTCTGTTCCATGATGGCACTGTAACAAATGACCTAGGAGAGCTTAAAAGAGTCTTTTTTTTTTTTTTTTTTCCCCCCTCTTTTTCTTATGAGTTTGTACGTATAGTGGAAATCACTGGGGCAACATGTTTAATAAAGTTCTCATCCAGCCACAGAAAAGATGTCAGAGGTAAGGTGCTGCAGTACAAGTTCCCATGCATATTCTGGATACTACAACTACTACTACTACTAGATCTGGAAGGATTATCTGTTGACCACTAAATCCCTCCGCTGGGCAATTAAGTTCCCTGCTGGAACTGTTACATGCCTGGCTATGTCTGCCTGTTGTTCTGGTGGTGCTCCCACAGCTGTAGCATCTAGATGCCTGATTCTGAAAATTCTCATCTCTCCCCTTTTACTTGTGGTTTAGGTACTTCCCAGGCATCCTGGCTGAAGCGCCAAACATGCTGAAAAGAAAAATATGAGCCTTTACATATAAGCCACCTCAGCTTCTTACAAGCTCAGAAATGGGCTGCTTACATTAGGTTTGTTTTCTCCCTAACTTTGTTGTCAGGACTCTGCCTTTGTATGGATGCTGCTAAGTTGATGTAATGCAAAGCTGTGATGAAGCTTTTGATCCAAGTGTCTGTTAGTGAGTACTGCTGGGACCAATGAAGAACATCTTTCCGGCCAGTGAAATGCAAATCCAAGCCCATTCCTAAATCCAGACTCACTTTCCACTCTCCTCATCTGTGGGTTTGCAGCTCTGGGTTCAGGTTGAGCATTTTGAAGAAGCCAAAATGGATCCAGTCTCTTGATCATCAGGTCTGGATGAATCATTACACTACAATCTACCAACAGATAGCCCAAGTTAACCTTTTTCTAAGCACATTTTAGATGCTCTAAGCCAGAGCTACAACCAGGCTTTTGATTACAGGTATGGGTAGGAAGCATGAAGTCACAAGTGGCACGCCTGAGCCTGCTTTTCAGCAGGCTACGGGGACATAGCTATTGAGTCCTTTGCATGGAACAGAGCTTTGAACATGACATGGGGTCCCAAAGTGTAGCCTGCTGGCCTCATGGTGTGTCTGTTGTGGTCCACCAAGAATGTTTTTAACCGTGGTTTCCCCCTTAACAGGACAGCTGATCTTTGGAGGAACAAGGAGAGGGTCTCTCCTAGGGTAGGAGTCTCTGTGTGTGTGGAGGGAGCATGAGAGCCATCAAGCCATTGGGGCTGAGACATCCCTGCAGCCATGTTACATACCATGGGCCGTGCTGCCAGCCCTCATTCATCTGTTACTCCAGAAAATGTCCTAAGGGATGGGAAAGGAAATGTCATCTCCTGTGCTCATAAGCTCTGGAGAGAAAGGGAAAAGGGGGTTGGAAATCTTCCTGTCTGACTTAGGAGCACCTGTATGTGGGCTGGGCTGGGCTTGGACAGAGGAGTCCGCCTGCAGCTCGGCACTGCCCGAGCCGTGCAGGTGCAGTGGTGGGAAGGGCGAAGAGGGGGATGCTATACATTTCCCAAATGGCTCTTTTGAATCATCTGGAGTCAGCACATCAAACCTCTGGGCTGTTGAGTCTAAAAGATAATCTCTGAGTAGTGCCTGGATACTGAACTGGAACAATGAGATAACAGAAAATGAAATGGATCATGGAAAATATAACTGGAAAATACTGGTTAGATCATCTAATTCATCAACCTTTCAAAGCACGATTGTTCTCAAATGTATTTTCTGGTGCGTTGTCCAGTTTTATTTTAAAGAAGCCCATTAAAATGTTTAAACTCCTGAATATTGTACTTTAGTTTGGAGTGAATGTATGCTGCATGATCTCTGTGACACTGCTGCATAATTTAGATTTCTTGCCATGCTATTAATAAATCTAGACAAAGACCAGATGTAAGCAAGCTGTAGCTGAACTCAAGAATCTGTGAAAGCTGGGCTAACCTCTTTAACGGTATAACATATGGCTGTTACATTAACACAGCCACTTTTTTTTTTTTGCTAAAGCTAAGCAATTTATTGAAAGCACGAGGGGAAAAAAAACGAATAACAGAAATAAAGCCTGACCTTTTGTATGAAGTCTTCCCCTTTGACAGTTTCACTGTTTAGTATAATATAAATTGATGGGAATATACATCCAACCTACTGTTACGATTTTATAGTCTACACTTTTGTTTCTTTTGGTATCTCCTTTTCATTCTTTTCTACATTTAACTCATGGAAGAATTTTAGGAAAAGCATGTATAAACCTTACGTGGCTATATACTGGAGGTGTTAACAAGCACAAGGTCTTTACAAATGGCTACCATCTGATTAAAGAAATGTTACGTCACAGTGTAATTTGTATTTTTTGAAAAAAGCTGTTTGAGAAACTTCTGGTGGTGGTCTGTAACCTTTTGTGCTTCGTATCGGAAAACTGATCCAACTGTGGGTTTCTTAGTGGAAACTGGTAATGTGTTATAACGATAGCGAGGCAAGCGATGGTTTTTTTTTCTTTATGGCAGTACAGAAGAGTGCAATTAATGACTATTTCATTTGCATGAATGAACAAACATAATGCAAACATATGTGAAATGTTGTTAACCCTTTCTGAGAGGCTCCACTGCTTTATCTTGGGAATACCCAATTACCAGTAGTCTCTGTTGCTTCTTAACTAATTGTACTACTTCTCCACAAAAACGCTTGTGACAAATCTCTAGCGAGAAGTCAGAGAAGAATATTTTTCTAATTTTTTTCAGACTCTTCAGATACGAGCATTTGTTCTCAGTACGCATACAGGTCCGTGTTCCATCGCTAGCCCCATTTCCCTGGCTTCACCCCAGCTCTGCCAATGCAAAGCAGTCAGAAGCCACCCTAATCAGGTAATTGAAGACTTTCCCTGCTGTGAGTGCAGAGAATCCCCGGGGAGAACAGCAAGGGGTTGGGTAATGCTAAAAGCCTCTGATGGCTCCAGGTGGTGTTGAAGTTGGGCCAAAAGTAGGCAGGCCCGGGCCACGGCTGTGGTACAGCAGCCTCAGAGGGCTGTTGGGCAGCCAGCCCAATCTGGAGTTTTCCTCAATTTGTGCTGGTCCAACAGCTTAGAGAGGAGAAAAAGCAGAGGGCCGTGACAAGGACTGAAAATGTTGCGAATGAGGTTTTGCGTTTTTTTTTTCTCATCACAACTGTATCTTGACGCCGCTGCATTCAGATATGGCTCAGCTCGTGAACTTCAGACCATCTTTCTTTAAAAACGAAAGGAAGGGACTAGCATAGATTTAAAACAAACAACAAAACCATAATTGTGGATGTTGGCTTCCTTTTGAGAAAAACTTGGGACGGTATAAGGTTTCCAATTAATCAGCATAGTTCTGTGTAGTTTTGCAACAAAACTGTATGCATCTTGTTAGCCTGGACTAAATTACATTGACTACTTGGATTTCTTTCGAAAGTTTTTGGTTGAAAGCCTCTTGAAATCCTTGTTAGCAATATTGTGGAATATTTATATTGCTCTTATTCAGAGGTTGAAAAATTTAACAACCTGTTTTTCTGGTTAGTTTAATAAATAGTAATTCCCATGGTATCATTTGTACTCAAATATACAGTCCTAGGCAGTGCTTTCATCATCCATGAGGCCCAAATCTGTGGTTTTGTGATATGAAAAGGATACACTAATAATGGATTTGAGACCTTAACATAACATTGAACTATTTACATGGAAACTAAATTATCGAAGTAAAGTGGTTAAGGTATTTTCATTTCAAGTAGATATTTCCAAAGGAAAATAGAATAACATTGTGCCTTTCATCTTGTTTTCCATTCTACATTAAAATAATATTTGAATTTTTGTATATATAGCACATACTATTAATAACTTATAGTTTAACTCAGGTATATATATGAAGTTGGAGGTAACATTGAGGAATTCATTTTGCTAATTGGCAAATAAATTCTCAAATTGTATGTAGATAATATGCAAGGAATTTTATTTTTAAAGGTAAATTTTGTCTTTTTAGTATTGAACGTGAGAAAGAAACCGAGCTATAATATAAATTGATTTGTTCAAAGATGGTTGTCCAGAAGAGAGAGTTCCAATGTGTGAAAGTGTGTCTCTTTCCTCTTTCTATTCATTCCTTGGCAGTTGGGGTCTGTCATGACGAAAGCAACTTTGTCGTGTTTTAGCTGTTCAGGTCATAGTCTGATGAATCTCATCCATTTTTATTATGTTATGTGATTGCTAAAATCCGTATCTGCTTTTCCTTTGTTTTGCCTAGAAGATTTCTACTTGTCTCTCCCTTTAGGCTGCACAAATGGTGTTAGTCTGATTTCCTAAAGAGTTCCTGCTCTTTTCCCACTGGGATCCAAACAACTTGTCCACGTCTTTCTCTTCCTTTCCAAAGTAGTTTCAAACTCCTTGCGCCCTTTAAGATTATGACTATTTCTTTATCCACAGTAGTGGATAAAAGTCATCTAGGCTTTTTTTCCTTTTACCTTGCCTCGTGTGTGTGGTTTTCTTGGTTTTTGTTTTCGTTTTTTGTTTGTTTGGTTTGATTTGTTTTCCTGTAGATGTTTATTTTGCCAACCTTCTTAATCTACTAATGTCAGTAAAGAAGAAAGATAGATGAGTGGGTTTGTTTTTTGCTCCCCCCGCCCCTCCCCCCCCCCAACACAGTATTGGGACTTTTCACATGACTCTTGACTTCAGCTCTTATTCTGACTGTTCCCTTTGCGATGAGTCCCCCGACAGCTAAAGTGAAATCTCCTGCACATCCAACTTTATGAATCTCTTTCTTGCCCCAAATACTCTATGCAAAGTGTAACAATTTCAATGCAGAGGGAGACTATATTCTGTTTTAGCCTGTGCCTGGTGGTTGGGGATATTACCTGAAAGGTGTGGGCTTGGTTGGCTTAGCAAAGTTGGCTAATGAATGCTCCCCTGACTCATCTGTTGTATAAAGAATGATGCTACTGATGTGTGTTATGGTAAGAAACAACCTTCCCTTCCTCCAATCCAGAAAAAAAAAATCCAAACAAATAAAGGTCAATGAGCCACGTGTGGCTTTGTAAGTAAAGGCCTTACGACAGAGTTCAAAGTTGTAAATCTCGAGCAGCGAGAGGCATCCTGCGAATTCAGGTTGCTTAAAGGCTGGGGAAGCATGGGATGCTGTCTCTGCTGGTGGCCAGATGACTGCAGTTTAGAAGCTCTGATACTGAGCACTGTATCAGTCATCCCTATGTAGATTCAGGTAAATTTTTGTTTAGGTAGATTTGTAGATTTTTGTGTCATTCTGGTTTTGTTCATTTAGGCCCTAGTTAGGCAAAGGTCTTGAGCACATGCTTCAGCTATCGTGAGTGCTTTACAAACTAAGATCTTAAATAATAGCATCTATGGAGCAAGGACTTCTTTTGGCTTCCTGCAATATGTCCTTGGTAAGTAGTTTCATGTGGCCTTTTTTAAAGATTGGATTGGAATAATCAAATTGCCTTCTAGAGGCTCACAGCCATCTCTCTTGTCTATCATATTTGAAAGAAACGTAGGTATTCATTTGGGCTTCTTATGCATTGCTTAATGAGTTAATATATTGTCTTAAGTAGAATGAACATGGTATGAAACTGCAATGATGATATTTGGCATGTCAACAAATAAAAAGTAATAGGCGAAAATTATCAAACTCGGTTACTGTGATGATTAAGAAAATCCAGGGTTGGAATTGGCTGTTAGTATGTAATATGTGTTCCGTAACAGAAGAGATAACAGGCTCAGTTACAGTAAGATGAAGTATAATATTAATCAGAAGACTCTTATGGCTCAGCAGTGTAGTTTTGTGCTACTCTTTCACAAGCCACTCAACAAATATATTCTCCATACAGAGGAACTAGAGCCAACAGAAGAACAGCAACAAAGTCTGCATGTTATAATCTGGTTTGCTAATTGGTAGGTATCTACCTTCTGGCACATTCGCCCAGTACGTCACCTGCAAGAGGTAGTTTAGAGGCGCAGATATCTGGTGCTTTGCAAAATGATTTTTCCCCTCTCAACTGGATTAAAGTAGAGGGCGAGGGGAGTTTCACTGCTCTCGGTAGAGCACAGCACTGAAACACCTGGGAATCCAACATCTGATCAAAGCTCTTCTGTGAGCACGTAAAGTTAGTTTTTCTTGGCTGCAAGTGCAGAAAGTTAAGCACATTAAATGGTATTTTTCAAGTCTTTTCCATCCCCTCCTGATGTCATCTTTAAATCTGGTAATTCATCCTTAACCGGTTAAGTAACATTATTCACAAGAGGAATTTATTTGGACAAGGCTTTCTTGTGGCATTTCCTTCCTGCTGATGTTTCCCAGCCCTGTTCACGCTCCTGGATCCTGTGGACCGCTGATGACTGGGATGAGCCAGCCGTGGGGACGAGGACCATGCCAGGAGCGCCTGTCTCCTGGAAATGCCTGGCTTCCTGGGTGCCTTTTAATTCACGGGAGCCCACCAGGATGAGCGTATCAGAGCTCCACGGAAAGGAAAGTGTCGTCACGTTCAGTGTTGTAGTGGCTTGTGCAAAGTATAAATGAGAAGTGAATTACCACCTGGATGCTTGAGGGGAAAAAATGTGAAAGGCGTTTTTCACAGAAAGCATAGAAGAAAAATATGTGGTTTCTCGTGGTTTTAGTGTCATCCTTTGTAGTTATGTAACTTACAGATTTCCCACATTTCATTGTGTGCGGCTCTGATGCTTGTAGCACTTTGTCTTTCACTTATGAGAATTTAACAAATCGGGATTTAATTCATACCTACTGACGTGGTTCCCCTATGCTAAATACGAAAGTTTATTGCAAGCACATTTCTTTAGATTTAATCATGGAATACTGGGTACAAGTAAACATATTAGCTACACTTGTTCATTATAATTATATGGTATGTAAACAACACAGAGGTAATGTAACTGGATAGATATCTTTTAAGACTTAATTACAGGATTGATTGTGTATGCCAATTTCCAAAGTATAAGTAAGGGGCTTAATATAACGAAATGTCTGGAACTTGCCGATATCTGTCATCTAGCTAAACTTCAATAGCAATCACACAGTTTAGGATTACATTTCTCTGAAATAAGAATATAAAATCTGCTAGTTGGTGGCTTCCAAATTGAAACTCTTCTGTGATTTAGCTGGACTTAAATTTGCCTTCCTGTTTTCTGTCATCTTACTTTATGAACATTCTCTAAGAAACATTTTTGATGGCATATTGTCTACTTTTCTCTTTCAAGCTGAAGTCTGCTAGGCGTCTTTGTGGGTCGCTGTACTTACTTTATTGCCCATATGCCTGCTTTGGTCTAAACTCTCAATCTTCTGGTGCACAGCTAAAACAAGGGAAGAGCTGTTACTGTGTGTAAGTGTGTGGAGTAGTAGAGATTTATGATTCTTGTCTGCATTCATATAACCCTTAGGAAATCCCGTCAATTGCTGGAATTCATCTTTATTATAAGGAGAATTCCTCTCTCTCCCTCACCATTCTTCTATCCACAAACACCCTCTTCTCTTTAGCCTTGTATTTTGTAACAGGGGATTTAATCTCCTTTCTTCACCACCTTGTCCATCACTTTGCTCTTCCAGATCTGCAGACCATGTCTTCTGCTCCAGTGACATAACTTTTGGTATCTTGCCAAGTGTTTAGCTTGGGCTGGACTGCCAAAGTGATGACATGAGCTTTTCTGAGTAGCTATGATATTTATCCAGGCGGGCTACAGTCTGTCCCAAGATGCTGTACTTGAGTTCAGACTGGCTACCTGACATCTCATGATACATCGCAATGCCTCAAGTAGGAATTTGGAAAAGGGATCTTGAACTTCTTGGGTGGTGCGGGAGCGACTAAGCGACAGGTCTGTGGCAACAATAACATCTTCTTTGCCAGAATACTCAAAAAAGAGTGGGTGGCTGGTATGAGTGCCACTGAGGTTTTAAGTTTGTTTTTCATCTAGATATTACACTTTTATGGATTGCTGGTTAGCACGTCTTGAATTCGGAACAGCTCTTAGTTTTATGAACTGGTAGGACATAAGGACAGCAGGCATATATTAGTGTTAAATTATAGATTCTGTTTTTCTTTTTTACGCTATGCACTTCCAGTTAGTTAGAAAAACACATTTTTATTTAATTTCCTGTAAAATTTCCTAATTAAAAAAAAAAGCCTTTTTGAGATCCTACAAGTGCCTAGATAACTTGCTCCGCCAGATTTTTCCAAATGTGCCTAGTGCTCAAGTATTCCAACATTTGCATAGTTTATGCACATCATTACATTAGAACATACATTACAAAATGTAAGGATCTTTCTGATCTTGGCTGTCTGGATGGCAGATGAGATTTTCTGTGTTTTCATCTGTTTTCATTAGTGTACCCAGCTTTCAATATGATTGCTTTTCAATGTGTGTTTTAACTTGCTATAAATAAAAAACCCCAATCCCTCTGGTAGTTTTTTTGTTGGTTTTGGTTTGTTTTCTTTTTTTCTATAAGAACAGTAATACCACGAGAAGGGAATTCTCCCTGTCCATTCCCTTGACCTCTGTGTCATGGTATATGATGAAGACTAAAATATTTCCAACCAGAACACCCAGACTGTGTCAGTAATATGTGTAGCATGCTTCATTTCTTTTCCTTTGACATGAGTTTACAATAATGTGTGGTTAGGGCAGCAGAGTACATCTAGAAAGAAATTAGTGACCTGTAATCTTATGGAGTGGAGAATGCTACTTTGAAGTGCGGTAGCAAAGATTTCAAACTGAGGATGTAAAGTTAGCTGCTTTCAGCACTATATTGGCTGTTCCACAGAGAAATCTATTTCCTGCACAACAGTTGTGCTGCTTTTGGTCAGAGGTGATGATTTCAGGACTTTGATGTTATAGTATCTAAAATCTGTGAAAACCTTTTCATTCCCTGTTTTTTCATTCACTAATTTCTGTGTGCAGCCTCCCCAAAGTTCTCCTCCACTTAAAGTATGCTGTCTGTCACAAATGAGAGCTTTCCTATCAGTGGTGTCTTGTAGTGGGGAAATAATGGCAAATGTAGTATAAAATGCTGTAGAGATGGAACTTCTGAGATTATGACTGGAGGCCATTACTCTTCTAAGGATGCTTTCTAGGCACTTTTAGACAGAAATGTGGTTCTTTAAGTTTGAAAGTAGTTTTATTTGTGTTCGTGCTTGCTGCCCTTGCTGTGGGTAGCACAATGGGTTTCATCAGTGGAGGCAAATATTCTGTCAGTCTTGGAATCTCAAGTAACATCACTGAACTGTTGTAGGAGGGAGTTTTGCCTCCTGAACATCCTGGTGCCATAGGCAGTTGCCTGCGCTTAAAGACAATGCTGTTGTCCAGAATCCTTATTTTCATACATGCGTATATAAACCACTTACGCTTTCAAGTAGCTGGAAAACGATTGAGAATAGAGTGAATTAGCTTTGCTGGAATTAGGTTGGAGTGGTGGGAGGCCGTGGTGCCCTGCCGCACTGCGAAGCAGCTCGTGTGCCTGTACGGGACCTGCTACGCAGCATTCGTCATCTGAGCTGTTGGCAAAGTGTCTGCACTTACTCGGAACAGACCGTGGTGATTCAAGTGCTGACAGTTTCTGTTGATTTCAGTTCTGGACTGTAAGGGGTAACCTTGAGCAGGAATTCAAACCTTGAACTACCACGGAAGGTGATCAAGAGTAAATTGAGCTTTTCAGGACCTTGCGGCCATCTGCTTTCTTCCTAATGGAATTCAAAGTGCTGTTCATGCTGTGTGAAGTAGAACAAAGATAATGAATGTTCAGCGAATTTCACTGTACTCTGTGGCTTTCGTACAAAAGCCAAAGTATCTCATTTACCTTCATGTTTTGAAAACACCTGTGAAAATTCCTTCAGCAAACAATTTCTCATTTGGCATTTTCTGTAATTGTAGGAGAATTTTTGTATAAATTGTACACTTTTGTTAACACCATTTTGAGCCCTGTGTGTGGTTTTTATTTTTTCTTTCTTTTTTCGCCCTTTTTTTCTTTTTTAAATATAGCATGCCATGGCATTGACAGACTGTTAAGGGCCACCGCTCTGCTCACCACCATATCAGCTAACTGTTCAGGGCAGTTCTAAATGAGAAAATGCTTAAAATACCAATGATTTTTCTATGTGAAGATTGCCAATATTGTAATAGCCCCGGATTTCAGCTACAGCAGTAGGGAGCATTGGAAAATGGTTCTTTGTTCACTGCAGTCACAGAACTGTTTTTATTTCTTGACTGGATAAGCTGCGCTGCAAAATGGAGTAGTGTCCATTGCAATTACATGTGCAATTTGATAGTCAAATCTATTTATAATTAAATTTTCTTTTAGTGAATTTACAATAGCATCAAATTAATATCACTCGTTATTTGTGGGAAATAAATATGAAAACATGACCTATTCTAATAAGTCTGTTTCACACTTAAATGACTTTTTTCAGTTTCTATTTTGTCCAGTGTTCATTCACATTATCTGTTTGATTCTGTTACAATATAGATTTTGTCACGGGAATTATAGGCCAGTTGTAAATTCATTGGAATGACCTTTGTGTGGCTACCAGAAGTTGCTGTGGATTTCTGTTAGTGCTTGATTGGGGTGAAGGTGTAGTGGGCTTGTGATTTCCTTTGATCAAGCTTTGGGAGATCTTTGTTTATAAGAAATGTAAAAATTATAAAATCTGCATTCACCTAAACCTGCAACTATGTTCTTGTCTTTAAAGATTATGAGTTCCTTAAGGCTTTCCTTGGTCTGCATCTGAGAATGTGAACCTATTTCTACTTAAAATAATGGGAGAAGTAGTAGGTAGAAGAACAAGGCGTATTATATTTGGAATCTGTGATTACTTACACTTAAATCTGTAATCTGTTCATATATATATCAGACCAAATTAGCATATATTAGTAGGTTTGAATTCTTATTGAGCTTTTCTTTTAAAAATATTGTAATTGATGCAAACCGCTGATGTTGCATGAGAACTGGGGACTAACTAAGGACAAGCACGTAAACGGAAGGCTGGGAAGTCAGAACATGATTTTCAGTTTCTCATCTGAACTTGCACCACATTTGTTACAAGATCTAGCTCTGGAATAGTTTTCCCCTGGAGAGTGAAGGTATGTAATAGACAGGAGAGCAGTCAGCTTGTAAAGGTGCTGTGATGAAAGATATGGAGCATTTCAAGGGGGAAAAAAAAATCATAGGGTGGGGAAAATGTTACATTTTTTTTTCCAAATTATTGAAAACATTAGGTTTTTTCCTTTTGTAAATGTTCTGTCAGCGATCGGAATTTTTATACATTGTGCTAATCCTACCTTTATATAAAAGTCATAAATCTTATAAATTAAGGTGTCAGGCAGTTACCAGAACTCTTCAGTCTGTTTCTTTTTATGGAGTGATCTGACACGTTTTGCAAACAGCAGACCTAGGTGCTCTGCATGAGTCCCAAACTGGATTTTTAGCGATCAGCTCACAGGAATGGACTCTGGCACTACTTCCAATCAGGCGAGAAAAATGTGGTTTAACTTAAAGGCAATAATACTGGAAAAAAAAAAGATATGAATTATTGACCTTTTGACATTGGATTTTAAAGTTTAGCATAATGGTACTGTGGCCTATGAATGGTTTTTATTGGTACTTCCATTAGTTCCCTAATAGTCTCGACATTTCCAGTTACATTACATTTTCTGGAGCGTAGAAGTCTCTTTTTTTCATCTCCCTATTTTTCAAGCACGCAGATAAATTTAATAGCTAATTATCAGAATTAATTTTGTTGCTTGCATCGCTTATGAAATTTGAAGGATATAATTCTGAACCTTTAGCTGACCTCTAAAAATATATATATTGCAACGATTTACAAACACAAGTCACAACTTCTTTGTTTATTCTGTGAAGAAAATACAGCAGTGTAACTGCCAACAACTGAAATCTGGAATAGAAAGAAAACAATTTTGCATTTAATACCGAAAAGGCAATTTGCGATACTCTAAGGCAATAAAAGAAAGGTCCAGTCAGGGTCTGTCCTAAAAGCAGCAGCGTTTATGGGCAGTTCAGAATAACCAATAAACATTACAGAATAGATTTGTATAAAGATGTTTGCATTATAGCAAATAGCTTGGATATTTTTAATATAGACTTTTGTGTATTACATATTTCTGATAACTTTTGCTGACATCCAGCAAGTTCTGAAGTCCTGGAATTCTCTTGAGGTTTTCTAGTGCAGAGACCAAAAAAAAATAAAATTGCTAAATGCTTCCAGTGCTCCAGCCCTAAGCAACATTCTGCAACCAGATGATACATATAAACTCGCTTCCCATAAGAGACCATTCTAGTGCTGAAGGAAAAAAAAAAAAAGCAAGCTATGTTTTTAATATCAGATGTTTTTAACCCAAGCATCTGTTTTGAAATTTTCTTAATTCAGAAAATGTCATGTTAAAGAAAGTGCAAAGTACTTTAAAATCATTAGGAATGAATAAGGCAATTTGGAGGAATGACAAACCACTAGTTTTTTTTTTTGAACGGGAGGAATGCTCTTGCAGGAGCCCTGGAAGAGCAATAGCGCTGGAAGAGTCATTACCCGTGGTACCTGGAGCATCAATGGTGGGGCTTCTAACCCAAGAAGCTGGGATGTTGCAGTAACATATTGCCATCTCTGTGGCAACTGAACGCCCTAAGCTCGTTTCACAGGTGGCTGTTTTCTTATCATAGAATCATAGCATGGTTTAGGTTGGAAAGGACCTTGAAGATCATCGAGTTCCAACCCCCCTGCCATAGGCAGGGACACCTCCCACTAGACCAGGCTGCCCAAGGCCACGTCCAGCCTGGCCTTGAACACCTCCAGGGATGGGGCCTCAACAAAGCTTCTTGCCTGCTTGATAGCCAGCGTGGGCTTCAGTTGCCAAGGTGAGGGAAATAGAAGTTGTTGGATTACACCAACAAATGCTTTTGAGTTATGCCCTACTGCTATATTTGTCAGTGTCTTCTGCAGTTTTAGGAAGATTGTCTTCACTGGAATAAAACTAACAAATAAGAACATGGTGTAGGTGTGGTGTCTGTCCTTAATTAACTGCTTCATATGACCAATGATTTGATTTGCGATAGTAAGTAAAGGGACTTAAGATTTAAGTTTGTACTGATAACACCTAAATTTGCAGTTTTGCTGAGAATTTGTCAGCTTGGCCACTTCACTAGTGCAGTGCTTTACTGCAAAAAAAAGCCTTTTTGACCCTCCTGCTAAATGGTAGTTGTGCTAATAAAATAAACACTAGCGGATCTAATCTTTTCAGTGAAGGACACTGAGCATAATTTGATGTGTCTGGCAGTAGTGAAACACATTGGCATTAAAAATACAAACTTTTCCTTGAATATTTGAATGACAAACAGGCAAATTTTTGGTCATTTTTTTTGGAAATTAAACATATATAAGTCCAGTGTAAAACTGAACTTTATTTTCTTTTAATCATTTTAAAGGAAATGATTTTACTCTTACTTCAGTATCCTTTTTGTTGTATACTGTGATGGGCTACTTCAGCTTCTGCCAGTTCAATTGACACATATTTCTGTCAGTATAAAAGAACGCAGCTCCATTCACTGGAATTTTCCTACTTTGTACCAGGAGAGAGTTTAGTTCTACTTGACCACAGAGGTTATTTCTCAAACAGCCTTTTTTTAGTATTCTCTGTAGTGGCTCTTTGAGAAAAGCAGTATGCATCAGTAATGCCTTGGAAACATTCGGAGTCTGTCTGTCCCCACGCACACATTTTCCTCCTTCCAAGGGGCAAATCTTGATCAGCTGCATACATCCTTGTGGCTCTTGTATCTTAGATTTATGTGAAATGGGGGATTCCAAATAGATACTCGACTTTAGGATTGAACTTCTTACAGAGCTTGCTTGTTTGCTAACTTACTTCTTGGGGAAAAATATTTCAAATAACTGCCTTCCTTACAAAGACTGTGTATGAGGTACAGGATAGGCTATCTCTTTTGGCAGCCTCTTGAGAGATTGCTGATTGCAGATAAATGTTATCTCATTATTATTATGGATAATTATTATCTCCATTATTATTACGTTTTTTTTGATAGGGTCTTAACTCTGTCTCTTCTGAGGTTTTATTCTTCCCTCTTTTCTTCTGAACTTTTCTTGGGTTTAGCCAGCTTGCCTAGGAAGTAATGTTGATGTGGTTATGATGTGCCTGTTTGTGTAGTAATTTTCTGCCAATATATTTTTAAACAGTTGATAAGGAGGTCAAAGGCAGGACATTCTGACTGGTGTTACAGGTAAGGTGAAAAAGCACATCTGGGAGACTCCTTTAGTCCTTGCACAAAGCTTGCTGTGTAACTTGGTAGTTATCTTTTTTCTGTGCGTTTTTTCTGGTCCCTTGATACAAATCCTTGCTGGACTGTTAAGGCACCTTGGAAGGAACCAGGCACATGCTGCCTCCTGGCCCAGCATCCAGGCAGAGCTTGGGGAAGGTGCTGGGGGCATCCTGGGATGTGAGAAAGGGGAAAAGAGGAGTTACTGCAGTAAGTAGGCACAGAGCATACAAGTCTACAGGTCTACTCTTTGCAGGACGGTTTATTCGGTCGTCTTGGTGTTTTTCTGCCTGATCTTGGAGATGTCTATGTCTCTTCCTTGCTGGTACATTGGTATTATTTTTATTCACTTGTCTTTCCTGCTCCCGTGCTGAGACCGTGGTCTCTGAATAGAAGCACAGCCATGGGGTATGTGTGCTAGATGTGATCCAGTAGCGCAGAGGTTCCCAAACTGTGGTCTACGGAAGGCTGCTTGCATGTTGTTGGCTCTCTCTGTTTGTTTGCAGCTGCTAAATTGCATTAAAGACTGCTAAAAATAGACAAAATGCTTCCCCTTTTACTTTCCAAGCCAGCAATTGCTATAATTGCCACTTGTCATGGGGAATATAAGTATGTGTGTGCAAGTGTGTGAGCATCTGTGACTGAGGGGGGAACTGTGGTGAAAGAAGGTCTCCAAGAGAAGATCTTATTTCCATATCTCCTGCTGGATTAAGAGTTTTAGGGAATACTATCCAGGAAAGGGAGGAGTTTTCCCTTCAATTCCTCTTTCCTTTATGCTTCATGGGAGTGAGATCAGATAATGTTGGCTTGAAGAGGTCAGGCGCTCATGAAGACGCTAGCTTGAATAAAGAGATAGTCCAGGCTATGAAAATATTCAGTTCCCTTACAGCAGCACAAAAGTTCTGTGAATTTTAATTGGCACAATTTGCTGCCAAGCCTGATAATTGTTTTAACTTAAGTCCCATAGGGGAAAGGGAAGGTAACTCCACTCTTTGATTAGTAGCTCCAGGCTGTCTGTAGACTCAATGGAAGGAATTTTGAGGGTTTTCTCTGAAACCATAAGTGCGGGATACTTTAGAACTTCAAATTCAAAATATCAATTTAACATGATTGTTTGATCTCATTATCCCTCACAAATATCCATTCAGTCTCTTTTGGACCATGCAGTGAAGAAATAAAGATGACGTTAACCCCAAATGAAAAAAAGACACGTCGTATCTGTCAAATACCCAGTGTACCAGTTACTCTAGATTTGTGCTCTGTTTTATTGAATGACTTCTTGTACTCTTTTGTCTGGAAGTTTTATTGGAAAGATTTTAGCCCACTGTTTTTGTGGGGGTTTCTTGTTGGTGTTTTTTTTTTTTTTAATTCTTCTCTGGCTTCCAAGCAAGCCCTCTGCCCAGTGCTGGGGAGGGAAGGAATCAGTGCCTTTTATTAGAACTGGGTTGGAATATTTTCCTTTCTCCCAATGAAGTTTTAAGGTTTTCCCTTTTAAAAAAAGCCCACAAACAAACCACAAACAAAGAAACCTAATTATGGTTACATAAACATGATCATTTTAGGAACAAAACCACTCTCCAAACCTCTTCCCCAGCTGCACCCCCACAATAAATCCCACTGCAAAACTTTGAGCATTTTTTGATCAAGAAATGCGGAGACTTGGCTGTGAAAATACTCAGTAAATCAAAATTTTTTTCTCCTTTTTTAACCTGTAGAGAGGTTTCAGTGGAAAAAATTTCAGTTAACCTCTGTATTTCCCCCTGCAGTAAGGTCCAGAAGAACCGTGAGTGGAGATCATTGGGAGGAACTTGCAAAGTTTCTTGTAGAGGCTTACCTGGGGAGAACCGGGGTGATGCGATAGGTTACCAAGCTCAGTAGCACAGCCTGTGTGTGGGAAGAGAAAGTTGAGCACAAAGAAAGAGTAATCATCTCCTTGGTGTACGGTTTGCGCAGGCGGCTTGTGGCCTGCAACTAGGAAATTGTGGCTCTGGGAGACAGGAGGGAGAAGGAAGCAAAGGGGAGAGGAGCTAGCACAACGTTCCACCCAGACAGTCATGAGAATTGAGATGAAGTTGTCACGCACAGAGGTGAGCGAAACCTTAAAGTTGGGGAGGCTGTTCTAATTCGAGAGGAATGGTGCTGTGGAGCCAGTTAATGGATCTAAGTGGAGCAGTTAGAGAGGATGGTGAAGTCGATCTCAGCCTAGATTAATCCCTGATGTAACCTTGTTGGCATCATTGTGCTGGCTTCCCTCCTTTTCAAGTTTCAGTTGAATTCCTTCAAAGATATATTTGGCCCTTCCAGTTCTTGTTTTACCAGATTCCACTAAATCATCATGTTTTACCAGACACCACTCGGAGCCTCTGCCCTAGATCACATCTCTGGTGTCAGGGCAGCGGGTTGGGTTACTGAGAGAGGAGGTTTCCTTATAAAGATATTGTCATACTTGTGAAATGTTTTGCTTAATGAAGTTATGGCTGTAGCTCTTAAATTTGCAAGTATTTTCAGTGCCAAATAACTGAATAGATCAACAGCAAAACTCCATTTATGTCTGTGTGGGAGGCTGGCAAACTATTTTCCTCATCTACTAGCTTAAATGCTTAGGAATTGAGTTCTCTTTCCAGCTTTGTCACCAACGCGCTTTGTGATGTTGGACATTTCACGTAGGACACATGTCCCTGATTCCCAGTACATAATGTGGGAGCAATAGTATTCCCTACGCTTAGAACGATGTGAAGCTTTACTCACAAATTATAATTTACTTTGAAACTCCAGTACCGAGTGCTGTTAAGAAGTATGTGGTGTTACTGGGAGTTGCTACATAGCCAGCCCTTATTGAGACAACATTTAATCTGATTCTAGTAATAATGTTTAAATATAACAAAACTATATCAGTATAGATGGCCTTCAGTAAAGGAAAAGAACAGGCGAAGTACTGGGAGAGGTACGTATCACTGGGATCTCGCTGCCTATCAAGTGAGGAATGCGTATTTATTTCTGTAGGAAACCACAAATCCTTTGTCAACAGAACTGACAGGTCATCCTTGACTTTTTAATCCACAGATCGGTCTTATTCATTTTACATTTGCCTTGTATTACAGCATGTGAGTTCAGAGTCGGACCTGAACATTCTCACCACATGGAAAACATTTCAGTGGAGAGATGGAAAGCATTATTTTGTAAATGCATTTATTAACAGCGCAAACCGGAACAATTGAGCACGTCAGGCCCCGGTTTGATTGCACCACGTCCTGTGAATTTGTTGGTGATGGTTTAATTGTAGCTAAAAAAGTACAGCAATTTCGGTGAAGAAAACTACCATAAGGATACTTTTTTTTTTTTTGCTCACGTACTACTGTATCTTGAATAATGGATTTCTTAAAATTTGATTTTCTGTTGATGAGATGTCAAAATATTACTGTATTTGGCCAGCGGTCATAGACTTTGTAGTTAGAACATTTGTCAGTTTCATGTTTAATTGTGCTGATGCTAATAGATCTACCTAACCTCATAAATCCAGTTTGTAAGCACCACTGTGATTATACCTGAAACAGAAACAGACTCACAAGTTTTTCAAGGGAATCATGCTAGGAACAGCCTTTCCCCTTGGAGTTTACACGTCCATTGTGAGTAAGAAATTTTATTTAAGAGTTCTCAAAGAACTTAAGTCTTTTTCACGAACGATATGTTGAGGAGTGAGATATTTACTTCCAGGCAGTAGAAGTGTTGTGTCAAGATGGACTGGGCAAGAGAAGCACAGGTCCGCCTGATTCTTTTGCAGGATGACCGACACTTTCCCTAATTGAAGAGGACAACCCAAATTGACCTAAATCTGCATGTTTCTAATAGTAAAATGGAGTCAATTAACAAAAGCCACATGTAGAGAAACTATCCACCTGTTGAAGAGATCACTTTTCATTGTGAGTAGCATCAGATGCTTAGCTGCTTTAAACGATTTGCATATTGGCTGCCCTGAAATGTTATGTTACGCATTTTAGAAAATTTAATGAGGATGCTAATTAAAGGAGGCTAATTGAAGGCCTCCAGATGTCGCAGGATCACTGTACCTTTCTTAGTGTTGTTTGAAGAATGGTGGATGCAATCATCAGCTGTTTGTGTCAGTACCTTCCTAGTAGTTCATATCTTCTGCTGGTCCAGCTGCCTGGTGGCTCATGTCAGTGTCCCCCTCCGCTTTCCCAGCTATATTTTATTCAGTTGCTCCATATACCACATGTTGAAAGAAAATCTTCCAGTTAAAAGGCCAAGCAGGCATAGTGAGTGAAGGGGAGTGGAGTGCCTGGATGAAGGTAATTCTGAACAAACGCACATCTGAAGATTCTGCTTGAACACAGCATAATCTTTGTACCTTTTTATCGATTGCTGCTTGAGCGTCATTCGCTCTGAGAATGTCGTGAGATTTTTTCAGTACCTCAGAGACCAAGGAAATCAGTTTGTAGACCTTGCATGTAGTCTGTGTTTCACATCATTTCTATTTAGAGAATCCCTAATGAGTGATAAATAATTTCCAAATGTATCTATCGTGCATTAATGCTTCTGTTGAATCAAAAGAAAATATTTTGGTTGAGATTATTTCAGAGTATTGATGTAAGAAAGGCTTGAAGCCAGATGACAGGCATCGCCATAAGTTTAACTCTGTTTCTTTTCCGTGCAAACAAATGCACATATGCACACGCAGGCATAACATCCCCCCCATTCTGCTAATGATGATCTGGGGTGGGCTTTGTCCACACTATGTCAGTACATACTGACACTACATCACTCTAAACATGACATATCGCACACTGAGTGTTAATCCAAATAAAAGATGAGCAGAAAGAGACAGTTATTTATGAAACAAAGCAATCTGAGGAAAACCTCTTGAGGACAGTGTGAACATCAGAGCGGTTTCTGTTTTATGTAAATCCCTTAAGACAGTTTGTGACGCTAACTAAAATCTATCTTGGCCATGGGCAGGGAGAAGTATGTTGGTGTTTGTGAAGCAGTGTCCTGACTGTAAGGCAAACCCAAAACCCACTTTCTCTTCTTCTTATAGCCCTCTTTTATCTTACTTCCAGACTTGGTTAAAGTTAGGTTCTTAACACAGACAGCAAACTTGGACTGATAAGTCAATGGTGCAGGTGAACAAGTACTTTAATGTTGAGAGATGTTTTTTTTTTCCCCACTTGCATGTTCTTCACGTGCCACCCTGAGCTCCATGCAGAGAGGCTGCTTTGCCCCGTGCAGGTTGGCCCACAAACTTTTGGGAAAGTACTCCCTAATTCCAGTGTGATGTCTCCTGTGATGGAGCCTTCTCTGGACCAGAGACTCTGTTCTGTCTGTGTTCTGCTTTCTGATGCATAGAAGGAAACTGCCGGCCCCTTTAGCTTGCATATTAAAGGTGCAATTTGTACTTTTTTCTCTTAAGATTTTTTTTTTTTTCAAAGAAATAATGTAACTTTCTCTGTTGAAATACTTGTCTGACTGGCACTTTAGAAGGCCTTTCAGTTCAGACGTCCCTGTCTAAATCACAAGAGACTAATATACGGTATATAGAGTTCTTCTAGCTAAGATAACGCTGATCAGAGCATGAGTGTGGCTGGCTTCTGAATGTCAAGGAGCACCCAGAAGATGTGCAATAAAACGGAGGTTTCTTTAGTGGTAACCTTAATCTACATAGTTAACAGAGGCTGAAACTGCAGCCTTGGTCTGTTTTTTGTGGATGCTCAGCTAGGCATTCTGCCAGGGCAACTCAGTAATGCTTAATGTGATGCTTATCTTGTGATCTGGAGCCAAAACACCAGCTTGTCCCATTGGCCAGTAAGAGCTGTCAGAGTGAAATGTCCCTGTGGTAAATTACAGTGACCAATTTCCTGAGGTTTCTAGGGAAGGTGCCGAAACTGTGAGAGTCTTCCAGGAAGCAACTTGGGATACTTAACTTGGGAGTTCCTTTCTCTCTTTTTTGAGTTGTTTCGAGCAGACATGTTCTCTTAATGTGCGCACCTTAAAATTCAGTGATGTCATTGCTCTTCTCTGAGAAAAATAAAATAGCATGATTCCTAAAAATGATGTTTCTAGTCAAAGGCAGAACTGGGTCTAACTTCTCTGACTTTGTAGTGAAACCTGGGTGGCAAACTGGTGAAAAAGACTTTGAGCTAGCAGGTGTATTCACAGAGGACAGAGTGAGAAAACTGACACTGGAGTCTTGAATATGAGATTAAGACTTATTTTTTTTTTCCTCTGAGCCTTTAAACATTTTGACTTGGTGTGTCACTCTGGCGTTGAGTGCTGGAAGGAGCACATTGGTTGTTAAAATCCCAGACTAGTGGAGATGTTACTAGATTCGCTGTTATGCTTTTTGTCTTTTACAGTATTAGTTCTGTCATGAGAAGAAACCATTTGTCAGCAAATCTCCCATTGTACATTTTCCTGTTTAATGAACTGAAAGATTATTTACTTTTTTTTTTATTTTTCTTTTGTATTGCTACCTGAGATTAGAATAAGTTACTCAAGTTTTATCTTCAGGAGGACAGCATTCTTCTTTTAGTTTAACCTTTCAACTTCTTGTATGTGAACATCCATGATATGTAACTGTGTGCTTTCTAATGTAATCTTAGCCCTCATAAAAGCTATATAGCAGATTTCTTTCTCTATTCTTGTACTTTATTTTGTCCATATCTCTCTTGCTCATCCATCATCCCAGGAAGAACTACCTGTAATAAAATTAATTTCTGAGCACTAGTTAACATAGGAAAAAATTTTTGCTCTTTAACTTTTTTACTCAAAGCTGGGAATGGCAGTGGTTGATGGTCCGACTCCCTTACAGTGGCTGCAAATAGATGTTTAACTGTTTATACATATAGCAAATGTGCTCTTTTGGCCTCTGAAATCAGGGATGTGAGATTACCCAACCTTGCCTAATGGTATAGTATTTCCCTCGAGGTACTTTTATCTCAGTAGTAGCCTGTTATTTTCGCTGCAGCAGTCAATGGCAAAAATACCGAAAGAGCTGTATGTAAAACCAGACAGCATTAACACATACAGCACAGGACTAGAAATAACATTGATGAGATGGACTATTCTGTTTCACAAGTTTGATTCCTTTTATAATGTAGAAACGTTTTAGAAGGCCCTAGTGTAGTTTATATCAAAAGATTACTTCTGAGAGCCTGGATAAACATTGCTAGAATCTATATTTCAACTTTCAAGTGTTTAACAAAGGATTATGGGATTGTCCTATAACCGTGAGCTAAAGTATGGGAATTTACGTTTTCCTTTTTGCAGGATAGTTCCTCTTAAAATTATACTCTGAACAATGGCTTATTTTCTTGTGCCAGTACTCGATTCCAAATACTGTGGCTTGGCAGCAGGCAGGTCTCAGATTTCAACCACATGTATTTCAAAAAATCAAAAGATCCTTATTTGGCACTCCACTCACATATCTTAAAAAGCTGTGTTTGTGCGTCAGATTTAAAAATAATTGAAACCAGGGGTGCAAAAACTGAACTTTTCTTCCAGGATGTTTTGACTTCAATTGATTCCAAAAGCATTGAGGAGAACAGAATGGAAACCGTGTGCAGCGTTGACACTTCGCGTAGAAACTTAACTTCATGGAGCAGACATAAATGATACTACAGTGGCCCTTCTAAAAATATACATATTTATCTTTCATTATGTATTTAAAACAAATATATACACACAAGTGCATGCTTTCATGGCAAAACAGTATGCAAATTTCATTTGGTAAATAGAAGGATTGCTTTGCCTATGAAAGTATTGTGGATTTTTGTTGACTGAAAGTTGGTAGCTATATCTGTATGCAATAATTTAAGACTGGGAGTGTAGTTTATGTGGAATTAAACCTGGTAAGGGAATTAGAATGGTGTCATACATTAGGTCAGAATGACAGAGGTTAATATTCTTATTTTTCAAAAATGTCTCTTTGGATCTTTAATATCTATGATTTTTTTTTTCCCATTAAAGTAAAATATTACTGCTTGTGCCAGAAGTAACAATATACAAGAGGATGTATCTCTATTACTTACCCTGTGTTATAGAAATATTTGGAAAAAATAATGCAAACTCGGTATCTGGCCTCCAGTAACCCATTATGCAGAAACTTGTCCTTATTCCCCAGGAATTTTTTATTTCATCCGCAAAAAATTATGTGAAAAGATGAGCCCTCAATCTTCCGGAAGTAAAACATCTCCTAGGGGAATGACTTAAAACAGACATGGAAGTGGAGAAAACTCCAGCTTGCTTCTGTTCATTATTAATAGGTGAGGCAAATGTCAACTAAGAGAAAGTTATCCCAGAAATAAGCAAAAATTAATAGCCTATTATGGATTATGCTATAGGATAATAACATGATAAATGGAAATTAAACCTGACATGTACCAAGCTTTGTTCTTCTATCTTTTCATACGAAAAATTGTTGTGTGGCTGATGATGACCCTTACAAGCCTTACCCCACCCCTGGCGTCTGGGACTTCCAAAGGGCAGAGGGATGTAAAGAGCAGCAGAGTCCTAAGTGGAAAGAGAAGAATTACAGGGATGGGTCAGATGCCCTACGAGACAAATATGTAATGTTGTCACGTCCAGACCACAAAACAAATGAGAAAACCAATTAGGGAATCCGGAAGAGGTAAAGCAACACAGTTGTTCACTACAACTAAAGGGATGCTTTAGTCACACACATTTAAAACAAAAAAAAAACCCAAACACCAAAACCAAACCGAAGATGGAAAAAATCCAGCAAATTCCTACACCCCCACTTACTCATCTTATGTAGCAGAAGTAAAGAAAATAAAAAAACCTCTTTACCAGATGGCACATTGAGGTTTGATCTTATGCCAGTCATGGGCCTTCCATGAATTCTTTTCAATGTTCTTTTATGTTTGCTAAGGGTTCCACTTGCACAGAAAACGAAGGTGAAGTATTGTAATTCCAGTCACTTGCTCATCATTGGAAAGAAATCTCAATGGCTGCGTAAAAGGAAAACAAATACATTGTAGTATGAAGTCAGTTCTGTTTATCACCCTTTTTTTAATCTCAGAGTTTTCTTGGCAGTCTAATATGTAGGTGTACATACAGGCATAAATAGAGTCGGTTGCTACGAACAGTGGTGAATATTTTGTTAAATAACGATAGATTCTTTCTAAAGAATTTTGATACAGATTCAGTTTGAGTTTGGGCCAAAGAGGGCTGTCTTATTGAGAGGACTGTCAAATTTGATTTAATTCAGATAAGATGAATTAATTAATCTTTTCCTCTTCTTGACTTCCTATCTTAACTTATGATTTACAATGTGTTGTTTTTTTCTGTTTTGTTGGTACCCTTCAGCAAATGTTTAAATTCAGAGAGAAATCACAGTTAAGGAGATTGTGACCTTTGTTAAACCTTGGTTTAATAGCTCAGCAGGAGCTGTATTTGAGAGAGAGGGAAGACCTCCCAGTGCATGAGGAGGTTAAAACAAAAACCAAAATCCATCTTCTCCTCCAGACAGACAGAGGGGGACAAATCTTTCTCCTTTATCCTCCCCCCATGAAGAATGTGTACAGATAATATTAAACCTAAAACACCAAGGAGGGGGGAGGGGTGAAAACAGATTTCAAGCTCTCCTGGCCTGAGGGAGTACCACTTGATATTCTTGTGTAAACACCTGCTCGGTTTTACCGTGCCTGACATCACGTAAAAGACAGGGTGATTCACTGTAAGCACGAAATATATTTTATTTCCAAATTGATGACTCTCCTGTATTTATCTTTTTTCCTTATTGAAATAATTTCTCTGTTACTGGTTGATATCTTTTATTTTTGCTTCTATTTTGTTGCGGAGCTGAAATGAAAGGAGTTGGAATATGGATCCAACCTCTAGGGGAAGTGTGAGTTCCAATTTCCTTTTGCTTTCTCAGCCATCTTTAAGTAGAAGTAGTGGTACTGTCCTGATGTATATTAGCAACAGTTATATAGAAATAAAAGGGAAAGGGAATTCTCCTCTTTACCCTATTATTTGGTTCGTTCTTNTTACAGATTCTGATTTTTGTTAGGCCTACAACTAATTTTCATGTCTTTTCATGGAGGTAAGCATAAGTATGGAATCAAAAAGTGTATGGTGCAGTCAACTGAAAAGAATAGTGCAGTTCTTATTATCTGGGTTGAATCAATGAACAAATTCTAAAAGCAAATCCCAGAGGAAGCCCAGTCCAACAAAAGCATGATGTGTAACCCTGATGCTATCAATATATAAAGCATTACTAGCTGATCTTGGGTCCTGCTGAATTCCAATGGCAGAATTTGTTAATTCTACCAAGAACAGAATGCAGATTGTTTATATTTCTGTCTGCTGCCATATAGTAGGCTTCCTAACATTTATTTTGATGGGGCTGCATTCAAGTTTACATCTCACTGAACTGTAAAAATAAGATATTGTGCTGTGAATTAAATTATATGAATTATTATACAGTACTGATCTTGTAGTTTTTGAAGTAAATTTCACTTAAACAATAATTGTTCTCTGTAAAGTTATCACCCCACGTTAGCTGTTGGTGGTGCATGCCAGATTGTATGACCAAAGCTGATTACTGTATCTCAGTAGCTCTGCACACACGTGCTTAGTCTGCTTTTACTCTTGGTTCTCTGTGCATTTCTCATGTTTTTGTGTTTTTTTTCTCCTCTGCACCATTACCAGCAATAGCATCTTAGACAAAGTTAAGTCCTTGATTTTGATCTTGATACAGAGCATGTAGTAGATCCTAAGTGACCTGAAGTGATCTCCATTGGCCCCTTCCATCTTAAGTTACTCTGGTTTGATGACTGGGGCTGTTGGTTAACCTGTGTGTAACCAGGTTCAGCTTCCTACTTCACAGAGAAGTAAAGTTGCTGTTGATGTTTAAAGTTGCTATTGAAGCGTTTTTGCCTTTAAAGAGAGAGAAAGGGTAGCTTTAGAGAATAGAATTTGATTCAACTCTTTCTTCCAGACGTCATGTGAAGGCAGTAGCCATAGCCAGCTCATGAGAGCATTGTATTTAAAGGCACAGCCTAGAAAGAGATTGAAATTGAAGCAGAAAAGGAAATTAGATCTTCTAAAGCAATACAGAATGTTTCCCTTTTGAGTTTCTTTATAGCACTTCCAATTTGGAAAGAAAAAAATAATGTCAGAGGAACATTTTTAAGGTAATATCTTCAGTGTTACTACAGATGTCAGAAATTTTCACTGCCATATTTTGCATGGATATAATAATTTAAAAATTATTGTTGGCTAGAACTCAGCATGTCTACATACACATACATACATACAAACATGAATGCATGTGCATATAACATAGAATAATCTGTAAAAATTAATTAGATGGTGACAGACTTCACTGTTTCCGGATTTACCTTGGTGTTTGTAAGTTAAATCCAAACGACACAGCCCTTCTGAGTTGAGAAGCAAATAGGAGACCAATAATTGTGGCAATCCACGTAGACACACACAAATGCATTACAGTAACCACAGTGTGCCTGAAACGAGATTAAAACAGTCAAAGTGTTCTACAATTAATTGCTTTTTTTTGCACGCAGTAAGGGGCTAGTAAAATGATTAAGAAGTTCAACCCAAACCTTTGGTGTATTTCCATACCTTTGGAGCATGTGGTAAGAGTATCCAAAAACATTTATTGGGGTCAAGAAGGAATCTGTGTGGAGCTCTCCAAGGTTCTCTGGATCAGACCAGCTATTCTTTGACGTGTCTCTGGGGCCTCAGTTAAAAAAAAACAAACAAAAAAACCAAAAAATAACCCCCCAAAAACCCCCACCCACAACCAAACAAAAAACCAAAAACCCAAAACCACCCAACCACACAAAAACTAATCCAGAAGCAAAACACTACTCCCCATCCCCAAAATCAAAATCCCAAAAACAAACAACCCAACTCTAACAATGGACACCTAAATTAATCCGGTATTATATGGTATATGTGTGTTACACTCCAAATTTTGCTATATGCTGCTAATTTCAGTAGTTAGAAGAGACCTAGCTAAGAAGTGAAGTTACTGAACAAAACTGGTCCTGTTTTACCTCAAACCAGGACAACCATGGAGTGGGACCTAATCACAGTAGAATGAGGCTTTATTAATTGAAATCTGGTGAAAATGGATTCTGGAACTGTGAAGAGATTCTTGATGTAGCATCTGACTTGTTGCTCTGACTATATAAAGCATCAATGCTTGTTCCTGCCATTTCTTGAGAAGTACATTAACTATGTGAGAACAAAACCTAACAAGAACCTCCAAGGTCTGTTGAAGTCAACTGTAGCCTGACAAGAAGCGCAGCCTTTAAGTCCCCTTTGTCCCTGTCCAGCCTGGTTTAGGGACAGCTTTACCTACCTTGAGCTCAGCTGTAGTGTAAATACATATAAACCAAACTAGCTGAGAACTGCTTAATGCAAGTACTTTGTTTTGACACCCATCTTCTGAATTTCTTCTGACTCCCTGCTACTGCCACGAGGCTCTTTATCCTATCAGTATGCAATTCCACTTCCTAATTTGTCAAATGACTACTCCAGCAGGGAAAAGGAACCCGCAAAGACTCAGCACAATGAAAATTATTTATTACTATCAGTTGAAAATTAGCCCACCCATGGATATGTAGAGGATGATAAAAATCAGTTCTTCACTCATTGTGGAAAAGTCTGGCAGCGCTAAACAGGGAGTTGTCAAAAACCATTAGAAAAACATTCTTATGAAAGGCATTATAGTCCCAAACTCGCTGTCTGCTCCTCACCCTGCTTGGTAGATTCCGCAGAGTTTACTAGACTGCCTGTTGATGTTCCCACTTCGCTGACCTTCTGCAATTGGCTGGGGCTTTGTGTATAAAATTCAGTGTGCCAGTACTAGCTCAATGCATTTTTGTGCTGCCTTTGCTTTGCGGCACCCACTTTCCTCAGCTGCAGAAGCAAAACTGTGGAACTCTTTTGTGAGTTGGATAAAAGAACTGCTCCCATGTAAAAATACTCCTGCGTTATTTTTTTTTCCCCCTTGTACTTTGAATACAGTTCCAGCAATCTCACTGACGTTTGTTCAACTCCAACTATGGGGGCAAAAAAAATCACAGTGGGGAAGAGAAGATGAGAGGAAGGTTTTGTAAAAAGAAGGACTGGGGCATACGGCTGGGCTGGGAACACTTCAATGTGGTAATAATTCTCAGCTTACCTGAAGCTTCAGCTGTGCTCCGGGACCAATTAGTTATTACATTGGACGAAGTAATTCAGAATTGCTCTAGTGGAATGCTCGAGGCATTTATCAGGTGGCTGCAGACTGCTTTTGTTTGTCCTATTTGCCTTCTTTAAGTGCAAAACACCCAAGATTTTAAAGTCACTTTAGGCAGAAAATGTTGTTAAACTCATATGAGCAGAGTACGTTTGGTCAAGCCCGTTTGTATGCATGCCAGCTTTGTCCTGAGGCTATCAGTTGTGGACTAAGGAGAGTCCAGCTATATCTGGTCCCCTTTTTTTATGCTTTCTCTGTCTTGTATCAGTCCATTGGGAAAACCTTTTCCTGCTCCAGAGCAGAGCTTTGTAATTTCTTCCATCTCTCTGAACCCAATATTGGCCAACAGTTGTGTCGCTCTGACTAATGGCTTGGAAATACGACCTGGTGTGGGAATTGCTCCAACCCTTGCCATGTTTGCTGCCATCCCACTAAAGCATGGAAACAAACAAGCTGTGCTGGTGTAGTCTTTCCTGCCTTTCAAAGACGTTCATTTTGTTTGCAACAAATTTATACGCACAATCTGTGGTATCTGTACCATGTTTGGAAGCTCCTGCTTTAAGTGGATGTTTTCTTGGCTTTTTTGCTCCCCCTCTGTGTAGCATACATCTGCAGACAACTTATGTAGTCCTATCTGTGATCATTTCACCTTAGTGACCAAATTGCGCCTATTGTTGACATATCGGTCACCCCTCAGTATTTTATTTCATAGCAGCTTCTTACCTGTTACAATGCTTCACAAACTCTTAAGGAAATGAGAGAGCACCAAGATGATGATGTCATTTTGAGAGAAGTATATAAATATAGCGGTGTAGTTAGGATAGGTCAGTAATGCTGCAGAAGAGGCAAGTCAGTTGGAAGGATACATTAGCAGATTTGAGGATTAAAGACAAATTAGAAGGTGTTTACTTGAAAAAATGAATTGCGCAATTTTTTTCTCCCCCTCCCCCCTTTTATTTTGGTGTGGTTTTTCTTTGGTTGTTGTTTTAAGGGCTTTGGCTTCTTCTACTTTACCTAGAATTATCCTCTCCTAAAGTTGGTATTTCAGGGAATGAAGTATGATGAGCCACACAGCTGAGTGGAATTTAACGCTCTGCATGTGTCTGGACTGACTGAATGTAAGTCATAGGAAATGCAGGATAGTTGGATACTGTTCATTTCTAGCGTTTACTAAAGCTTCTTAGCACACCGTGCTTTAAATAGAAAAGAAGTTGAAATAGCTCTCCTCGGACTGGAGTTTCTCCAGATTTTTGTCTACTCTAAAGGTCCGTGGCAAGATATTGGATCCCTGAAATCATCTTCTGCATTGTGAAGAATAACCGTATTTTGACTCTCTCTGTGTTTTGATGTGATGATATCAGCATTGATACTGCCCAGTTTTTGTGGTGTACTGTCCGACGTTGCTCCATGAGTGAGCTACAGACCGTGAATGTACATTTGTTGCAGCCACCTGTATTTGTACTTAAATTTCATTATGCTGTTGCAGCACAGCTCTCCTTGTGATGTATGTTTTGGCCTTCCACAAATACCACCATTTCATGTCAGCACTAAGATGAAGGCATTTATCATTTGAAAAGACATGTTTTGTACATTTTAATGCACATGTAAGTGATAAACATATTTTTTTTTTTTCACATGAAATGGACAATACGTGCATTGGTCAGACATAACTTAATCCACTTCTTTTTATGAGGTCTCAGAAAACACTGTTAGATGCTTTAAATATTGGCAAATTTTTTTGGAAAAGTTCGTGGATCTTCATGGTAAAAGATGTATCTGAAAGTCAGAACTCAAGGTAAAGGTAATCTCTAGTTTGGTCTTTAATGAAGCTGACAGGGCCATCACCTGTATTGCTAGCCTTTTCTAATTTTTTTTTTTTTTCAAAGCAATATTATGTGATTATTTGTCTGGATCTCTGTTATGGGTCAAAATATGGGTCAATCAATACCAGGGATTGATTAGTTTACTATATTTTGGGTACCAAAATAATGGTAACTATTGGGAACATTTATGGTTACTCAATTTGTTGATGGTGACAGCTACCCAACACTTTTTGCCTTACAATGTCTGGTGGGATTGGACTTAATATCTAAGCACTGTCTTGGCTCCTCAACTGCCCTGCAGGTTACCGTGTAGAAGGAGGGTATGTGAAGGAGCTTGTGCCTTTTCCCAGAGACAAATCTACCAGCTGGACTCTGAATCTCTGAAATTCTTCTTCAGAAATTGAAAACTTCTTGTTTACAGGGTAGGGCAAAAAAAGTTAAAAAAGGCTGAAAACAGATCTCCTCCCTGCCCACTGTATCCCTGCAGGAGGATTGTTCTCTCCTTGCTTTTTTCATGTCCAGCAATTCTTCATGGCTATCTGAGTTATAATGAACTCTAACCAGTCCCCTCTAAGATGTTGAGGAAAAAAAGCTTGAATCTCTCTTTTCCCCAGGGCTTGGGTTTCAGCTCCCTGCTCTTTGCAGAAGTGCCCCGCTCACCACCCGTATGCCATAGGCTATTGCCTCATCTTGCCTTCTAGAAGCATCTTTCATCTGAAGATGCCTCCCCTGCCTCTGAGGCAGTTCCAGCCTGCCACAGGTGATCTTTTCCCCTGATGATATCTGTTTAGCACATGGAACAAATAGTGCCAAATAATATGCAAACATCAGATTGGATGCACCCTTGTCACAGTTTTGCAGTGCTTTGTCAGTACATGTGGATGTGAGCGATGGAGACTACAGAAAGGAGTAGGTTATTATTTCAGTCTTTGGTGAGATGTGGTGGGTAGGTGTGAGATGTTCATGAAGAAACTCTAACCACAACAGAGAAACGTGTCATACTTTGCACCCAAAGCATCTATTTCCATGTGCAGTGGAAAGTCTTATATATTCCTCTCCACTCTTACTCTTCTTTTCCCCTGTTAGCACCATTTCTAGCTGAGTGACACAAGCTTCAGCTCATGACATCATTCTGTTATAAAGCAAAACGTGTATGAATGTTTTTGTTTTGCAGACGTTTGAGGAGATCTTTACCAAAGAAACTGTCTGAAGCTGAAGTCCTTCTTTTGATGCAACTTACGAAAAAAAAAAAGAAAAGTAACTGCTGAAAAATTAATATTAAAGGAAATGAAAGGAAAGAAAACTATGTTTACTGGGTGTGCAGTGCAGTGATTTTCAGGGAGACCTGAATTAGTTTTCAGAGGAACCTACTGAAAAACCTTTGTGTGCTGAATTTTTTTTTTTGTTGGTTTTTTTTGTTTCTTTTCTGGGGGAACTATTTGATCTAGTGTCTGTTTTAGCTCAGTAGCTTGTTTATTCCTAGAGAAGGCATTCCTGCATGGTTCTGTATTGTGTTCTGAGTAACAACATGAACATAAGGATGGTGTATTTCATAGTATACAAACCAACTTTAATACGTGACTTTTGGGTTAGATTTTTATTATTTGGACTCATTAATTCACTGAGTTTTTAACTATATTGAGCCAATTGGATTGTAAGAACCAACTTTCTTTTCTTTTTGTGAAATGACTGCCAACAATAACATGTTTATTTACTAACATAATTTATTTGTCTTAAACAAGTGGATGATTTTGACATGTCTTAGAGCAGTCAAATAAGGAAGAGTTTTTCTTCATGTGTTATAGTGCTTATGAAAGCTGACAGCTTTAGCATATTGTAGATTATGAATTATAATTTATAATGTATTACTATATACATTATAAAATGGGTATGGAATGAGCAGAAGAAATATTACAATTTCATTCACACTTCATCAGGCTGTTTCCTCTACCTCTGCCTCTATTTGAAAGATCATCTCAAAATACAAGGTAAGAAAAAGCTTTTGGCCATGTCCACTGAAGTATTAGTGAAGGAGCACACCTGCCTGCTGGGAATTAGACTTATTTTATCCAGGTATCTGAATGGCTGTCAGACTTGTTCTTTACTTGTATGGTACTTGCACTGAGTGTTTTACAGACTAGGTAAAAGAAATGGCCCAGTCCTCAGGAGCAAAAGATCTTATTTCAGACAGGAGTCAATGAATGAGAGGAAAAACGTATGTGCATTTGGGGGGTGGGCACACAGGAAAGAGCAGGGAAAGGAAGGGTCAGGGTTACAATAATAATGGTATTTAGGTGCACGTCTTGATTTTATTATGGCTTTATTTAAATGTAACACCGCCCCATTTTTTTTTCCTGACCAGCCTCTCCTTTACCCCAGTGACTTGTGTAAGAAATGTAAAGCAAGTGAAGGGGAGATTTGATTAGTGAGGATTAGTATTTGTGAAGCTGGTGGAAGAAACAGCTTCTTTTTAGCAACTTGAAATTTGAGATAGAGCAGGGAGGCAATGCAGGACTGGCAGAGACTGTGAAATATATTGCATTTATTGGCTGAGAGGAGAGGGGGAGTGATACCAAGGGGCATTTAAAGCCGTGATAATAGGCAATGGTGATATAGTGCATGCAGGACAAAATTTTAAATGTGAGAAGTGATGTATATGTATGTGTTTGGGGTTATTTTTTGGATACAAAATAAAAAAAAAAAAGCTGAAGAGGCCTAAGTTTCAGCGTGGTGTTAAGTTTAGTCCCTTTGAAACATCTCTTCACTCCATTTATAATGCATTAGGTTGAACACTGGAAAAAGTGAGGAAACCAAGCCCATTAGTTATATTACAGTAATTTAGGCTCACTTGTTCGTAAAAAAAGCCTGGGAAGAAGGCATAAAGGAGGAACGCTTGAATGAGAGCTCGGCCAAGCTGCGCCGTAGGAGCAATACCCTCTTCCCTTATGATAGATGACCTGAATGTTGCTTATATGCAATTTAAGGTTGCTTGGAACTTCCTTTTGTAATAAACTGGTTTCAGATTTAAATTTTGCCAGCTCGTAGTAGCTCCCTCTAGTGTCACACATTCTCAGCATTCAACATTGAAGGGCTCTCCTCTTTGCCTTTGGATGTTTTGTTTAAGGGGGGGAAGAAAAAAGAGTTGGAATTTTGCTTAAAAAACCCACCGTTACCCACCACTCCAAACTCAGCAAGTAATGGTTTGTTGGTCTTGCCAATAATTCAGAGATACCTTTTAGTTGGCTTCTGAGATGAATGAAACTTCTGTTGCTCTGTTTAAAAAATGTGAAGTAGGCACATAATGTTTTTTAGAGGCTATTACACCTTTGTATTTCATCTCACCCACTTGTTGTACGAAGCATAAATCTGCAAGTTCTGCAAATGTGTTCAGTTCCCCCCGCCATCAACATGAGGGCAACAGCCTCTTGTATAAAGGTACTGACCGAGTGTCTTAATGCGTTTTGCAAAATCTTACTCTCTCTCGTTGAACTAGAAAATGCTGCCACAGATAGTTATTTTATCTTTGCTCTTTTTTCTTTTAAAATTCCTTCTCCACTGCCAATTCTCTATTGTTTTTGTGACGCTCAGAGAGGGTTACCCCCCACCTTCAGCCGACAGTAATTCTTTTCCTCAGATCAGCAGCAACACAGCATTACTTTATTCAGACTCAAGAATTAAATTACGACGCATGAGAAGAGAAAGAGCACTTAGCTGAATTCAGAAAATGGTTAAACCGTAATTGAAATAGGTCTGGATCCAGTGATCGCCTGGAGCCTTCAGCCAGCCTACTGGTGATAGGGTGACCCTCTTTGATTTTAAAGTGTTAGCTCAGTTTCCAAATATACTGCAAGGATAGTCTGCTGTCACTGAATATGCTGCTAACCAAACTTATGCTTTATTTTTATTCCTTGTAATTCACGTGCCTTATTTATTTTATACCATTCAAGTCTTGCTCAGAGTATTGTTTTAGCAGTTTCCTTGTGGGGTTTTCCAGCTCCCTCATTACCATGGTGTTTCTATTCCTATTCTATTCTCCCTGTGAGATAATACGATGATGTTATCTCCTCTGGGGAAAGGAGACATGAAGACTCTAGTGCCCGAAGTGGTTTATGTTAGGTGCCTAATTAGTTGCCTATAAGTCTGATTTCTCACAGAGCTTTGTTTTATAGCACTTCATTTATTTGTTCAGAGCCCAGTTCCTTTTAATGCCTGTTGCAATTATTAACACAGTGCTCCAGCATATCAGACCTCTCAATGTGAACACCTTAACAGCAAGAGAAATCTAATAACTGACCATCTGGGAAACCTTCATCTAAATGGTAGCCCAGCATCATATACCATTTTTGTTTGTTAAATATAGTTCAACAAAATTCCGATGATGTTTATTTTCTCTCTCTTTCTCTCTGTTTTTCTGCCATTTAAAGTGTCATATAATAGCAATTACTTTTGATCACTAATGTCATGAGTGAACCACATAGGAGGGATAAACCACAGGAGGGATGAACCACACAGGAGGCATAACAGCCTTTATATCTAAATATTATAGCTTTCCAATCATTTCTGTCCGAAGGCTTTCTTGTAGAAATGTCTTGAGAGGTGCCTAGATGGTGTATTAAGCCTGTTGTTTTGTTTTGCAAATTTTACTGTGAGCTGTCCTTACCCTTCAAAATTTAGGACATTTTAAACAATGCATCTTTAGTGTTTGTGTCTGATTTATATTTGCAATTGCATTTGTGAGGGCCTGAAAACTGTTTGCACTTACAAGGCATGTTGCATGACATCCAATATTAATATGTGTATATACAGGCTGTTTAAATTAAATCATGATAGTTGTTCATACCTCTAGGCAGGACAAAATATAAACAATTTAAAATTATATGGGATGAACAACTCTGTTTTGTTCTGGCCAAAAAGAGAGCATCTTGGGGATGGACCGTCGTCTTGCTGATTAGTAGCTGGCCATGTGTCGGCTTCGTCGACACATTTCAGAGAATGGGTGGTTTAATGAAGGACGGAATTGGGGAATAATTCATTCCGTGCCATGAGGTTAACCACAAGCCTCTCAAAAATCACAGCGCTCGCTGCTCCAGCAGATGTGCTGGAACTCTGTGCTGTGACTGGAGGTTTTTCAGCACTCTGTTCCCCCCACCCTTCTCTTATTGTAAAGCACGCACCCATCCTGCTGCCAAAACTTTTAATAAAAAATAGATTTGCGTTTGCAGTTTCCAGAATCTTTATCAACCTTCCAGCCAAAGTCAGAGTAATAAACCCAGAGAACATCTAAGCGTGTGCTTTGCAGATGATTGATTTTTGCACTCAGGATGTCTTACGGGCAGTGGCTCCCACCATTATTTTTATGTGGTATGGTGCAGGGGAGTCCTGAAAGCCCCTTCCCTCCTAGTTGCACAAAACAATTGAGACAGTATTTTGATTTTGAAGTGAGTAATTTCTCTGCAGAGAATTAGTTTTCTCTTTGTGGAGAAGGTACCTTGTCATTAAGTTTTGGATGAATATTTTATTTCTTTATTTATGGATTTCAAAATTGGTGCTAGATGCCTTAAAAAAAATAATCCATAAAAGAAAGCCTTTCAGGAGACTATCCTTGTGAAAAATCTGTTCAAACATTCAAGAAAAATCTATTTTTATTTCTCTTCTTTCCGCACAAGACAAGGTGGATATCACATTCAGCCATAAGGTATAGTACACTTAATATCAGTTATGTAAGGAAAAAAAAATAATCCTAAAACCAAAACTCATTGAGTTAACCTAAAATGAAGTTTAGCATGATTTAGTTTATCAAATGTAAATTTTTCTGTGAATACTGTAAAGATGTGGAGGGAGGACAATCTAACTTTAAAATACTATCCAGCTGTTCATTATTGCCCCTCATCTGGGACTTATAATCTTCTCACTTGAGATGTTGGAATTGCATGTGTAAACATTCCTCATTTGCTTCAGTGCAGAGTAAAATGGGTTAATTTGTCAGCTTTATCCCCTGTCAGCTTAAACTACTCTGCCTCACTTTTCACTGAAACTCAGAGGGTCCATTACTGTCCCAGGGAGGAGGCTGATAGCATGCAGCTGAGGGTGGTAATGAGGAGCTGGAAATAAAGAATTTATAAAGCTAGGGCCTCAAGGATGTATTTGTCCATGTCCTTGATCTGCTTGAGCTAAAACCTGTTCCCAATCGAAGCGAACCTGGTGTTAAAACAAAAGAAATATTCCTGCTTTTACACCTCTACTTTAAAGCAATGCATTTTCTGCGTGTGGGTAAGGCACGTGCAATTTCCAGGAGCCTTATTTTCAAGTTGTGTTTCATGTATATTTGCTGTCGCCCCTTATAAGAAAATATTTTCAAGTGGGAAGGAAATTAACATGTTCTTCGGCCTTTCTTTCTGCAGGACCTATATGTATGTCTGGGCTGCTGACGTACAAGGAGTGTTTCTGTGGGAATCTGTGTTAATAAATTGGCAGGAAGTCATTGACATTTAGGGCAACTCCGGGAGAAAGATCTTGACCTCAGGAAGTGCTGAGCTTCTCCAGATCTTCCTTTAATCACTGGGTATTCAGAATATAAGACAAGTTTGGGGTAATACATTAGGATGTTGGATAACATACTGGATATGATAAGATACTGGATAAGGTACTGCCTTGCTGCCTCTTCCAGCTGTGACAGTCCCAGTTGACTTGCTTGGGGACCTCCTCTAATGCTAACGAAACAAATACATTTACACATAGTTATATTATGCTGTGTAAGATATAGATGACCCTATATAGATACATATATAGATATGACCCTATATGTAGATAATAGGGAGAGTCTAACATTTCAGTGAATGGAGAAGGGCACTGCTTCAGTGAAAGGTGGTGCAAAATATTTATGGTAATTTAGATCCATAGTCACAAAGGCTTGAAGTATCAGTGTGTTTGCTTGTTGTGCGGTGGCTAATCAAAACCTTAAGAAGATAATTTGCTATTGTAGCACTGGAAAAATGTGCCATTTGAGGCTAAGAAAGCTGCATTTTCTCCTTAATATCTTGGAGGTGCTGTAGCTCTGCTGTATTTGAATTCCTTTTATATTTGTTGTCAGCGATATATGTATTACGTACAAAAATTTCAGTCTCTTGGTGTGCAAAGCTGGGACCCAAATTCTTAACTTTAAGTAACTTGAAGAGATACCAACACCGTTAACTATTAGATATCTTATTACATGTCTTTCCTCAAGCATTCAAGTTTGAAAGGGCTGTGCTAAATTTTCATTTAAATACTTTATCTTAAATTTTTCTTAAATTTATCTTAAATTTAAGAAATTAAATTTAAATACTTAAATTTTCATTTAAATACTTTTATCTTTTTTATAAATTTCCAACTGAAATGGCGTAATTTTAACACTGTTATTAAAACATTTATTCTTAAATTGAGATTATTTTGACTTCTCTGCAAGAAGGAGCATGGATAGAGCAGAAAGTATGCTCCAGTAATAGTGTATTTGCAAGCATTATGGGATTAATCTAGATATAGTAAAGGTGGATGTTTCTCCCGTTTCTCTAAAAGTGATTATGTCCATAGGAGAAGAGTTTTACCTTGATTCTAAGTGAGGCAACTTTTAAATTTGATGCTTTTATTTAACTCTTCAAATTATTATTTAATATGAGAATTTACTGTCATCTTTGATTCTATTTTCAATTTTATTTGTGTAAATTCGGAACAACTTGGTAAATTACTTCACGAGCCTTGATGGGTGTGCAGTTGTGTAACACCGTGTGAGGTCAAACTGAGACTCCACCATGAGTAAATGGTTCCATATGGATAAGGTGGACACAGATTAGGATTGAGAAACGCGCAGACTGAAGCTTGGAGACACAGAAGAACAACCCAATATAACTGTATCATAAAGCAGGAGGAATTCCCAAGCCTTATTTCATTGACCTAACCGTAACATTAAAATCATTGTCATCAAACTAAGGTTAATAGAGTTGTGCTAAGAGATAGCAGCTGTTTGAGTGACATAATAAGCACTCAAGAATGTCAGTAAAATAACTTTAGATCTGCCTGCTCAAAAAGTTCAGAAATGGGCTGCCACAAAACATGCAGCCAAGTCAGCTTCTTCTGTACCTTTGATTATTTAAGATTCCCATTCTTATTTTATTACAGTGTGAAGTCCTTCCTCTTCCAGACATCGCACCAAAAGCAGTGCACCCCATCAACATTTACTGTCAGCTATATTCACTGATCTGTTACCATCTCTAAACCATTCCAAAATTCTCAGACTGGTACATGCTGAGGTTCTGCTACTGGGTCATCTGGAAAAAATAAAGTAAATGAAATATACTTTCATATCACTCCTATATGTCTTCCCCAGCTGTTTTCCAGAGGGCTCCTTCTGCAAAAGATCCGTGTAGGAGCACTTTCTATGTGTTGGTGGTGCAGTCACTGACAGATGTGTGCAGTGCACTTTCAAAAACATCTTTTTTAAAAACAATGCAATTTTTTTTCCCCATCTGTAGGCCACTGTTGCTTTCAAAAAGGGTGGATGAGGCAAAGTGTTTTTGCATGTAGACGCTTATTCTGGGTTTTAGGTGTCGTATTTGTAAATTACTTCTTGACCTATAGCAATGCTCACCAATGAAATTTTTTATTTTTTTTCCTCAAAGTATATCTAGGTAAGCCTCCCAGATCTATACATTTTAAAATCTAGCTCAATCTGTCCCAAAACCTTTAATATTATGGAATATTGAATATTCTCATTGAAGGAGGAAAAATGCCCTTTGGCATTGATACCAGGCAAGTGAGAAAGGACGTTCTCCTTTAAAAATAAATAAATGGTTTTTGTCATTTTCCGTCATCTTGTGTTAGAGATCCGTGGAGGGGGGGGCGTATGGACTTTACTAGTGGAGTGAGGACTAGAGAAATCCCATCATCCCAGATCTGGAAGTGACTTTTATAGCTCGGATATACAAGGATTGCCAAAGCATCACTGTTTGTGTGGGTGTAATGTGGACAGTGTCCGACCTTGAGAGGGACCCTTGACAAAACTCCAGTGTACAGGAACTCATTTTGACTACCTGAGCCACTGATGGTATTTCTCTTTGCTCACGCAGTCGGGGAAAATAGTCTTCTCATAAGACTAAAGGTAAGGGTCCCTTATTCAGGATCGGAAGCTGAAGCTACTACTCACATGCTTTAAGTCCCATTGTCTGGGTTGTCTTCCTTCTTCAGTTCCTTCCAGCAAAAAAATAAGTATTCCTTACGTATTGTGTAGTTTCTGTATTTTGAGCGTGTCTAAAACCTTAGGGACAATTCTGATACAATTTAAAAGGGTATTCAGAACAGCCTCTTGTTTAAATAAACAAACCTCAGGATTCAGGCTTCCTTAGGAATTCTTCCAAAGGGATTCTAGCTTTAGAAGCAGAGGAGAGCACCAAACATTTTATGTGATTACTTCACTCCACTAGAGTCCCTGTATCTCTATTCCAGCACATTTGACAGTGGTTAGAATCGCTGACTTTGATTTCAGTGCAGTGAGGAAAGGGTATTAAATTCATACAGGTAGAAGTGAAATTTTCTCTTGGTGAAATACACCATTTTGTGCCAAATTAAAAACATGTGGAGGAGCTTGTATGTCTGACACTTTTCTTTTTACTTGTCCCTGAAACAGAATACTACAAGAAAAGTAAATGGAGTTGGAACTCAGAGAGCTTGAATTTTCTCTGATTCAACTCAACAGGATTAATGCCATAGTCTTTTGAGTGGAAGAGTAATCAATCCATTCTTCTTAAGACAATAAATCAAGAGAATAAATCAGACATTTGAATCGTGTCTGAGTAAATAGATTACGTCCAACATTACTTTTTCCTGTGTGATTTTTATTTCCTTTTCCATTTTCTCAGGAGGTGGTATTAAGGCAGAAGAATTCAAGTTAAGCTATTAGTAGCGCAGAGAGTAGTAGTCCAAATTAATTTCTCTAAATAAAAGCCTCCACACTTTTCCATAATTGCATAAGTTTCTAAGGATAAATTTATCTTAGGAAGAGTTTGTTGTCTGCGTTGTTTCTGGTGTGGACTTTACATGATTGTTTTCTTGTTGGTGTGAAGTCTCCTTAACCAAAGAATGAGATGTACTCTAAAGCAGATTTTGAATTTTGGATTTTATAAGCAAAATGATTACGTGGACTGATGGGTTTGCAAAGTGGTATGCCCATTTCAGAAGGCTCTCAGTGAAGCAGTCAACATATATCCAGTTTAGAAAAAAACATTGTTCTTTTATCCTTGCCTTTTGTCCTCACCTTTTGTCCTCAGATGAACTGGGTTTGTTCATGCCCCATTTTCTTTCTCTGCCCTCTTCTATTACTATTTCTTTACTCCTATATTTACTCTCTAATGTCTTCTCTTTCCAATTTAAGCACAGTTATGAACATATGGGTAAGGAGCATGGACCATAAATAGATCAGTCCTAAGTGTAGTATGTTGTATGTACATTCTGAATACTTTAAAACTTATTTAAACTTACTTAAACACATTTCACACATTTTTGTTCTGTTACCTTTTCTGGGAGGAAGAGGATTGGTTTTTTGTTCTCTGTTGGTACCTTATCCAGTACAATGCACTCTTAGAGCCATATTCTGTATTGTTAATATGGTAGCTATCCTGGATTCTTGGATGGCTACGATAGTAAACTTTATGGGTAGTAATGAAAATAGCAAAAATAATAATGAAGAGAGCTACAGAATTTCTTATGTCTGAGAACTAAAAAAAAAAAAGTCAATGCTTTTCTGATTTATAGTGCTATTCAGTTGGAGTTGTAACTTATTTTGGGCTAAGAGCATGAGCATAATTGGCTGTAGCAGCTAATCTGTTGGGCAGTCACCTATTGCACAGCTCGTATTCAGTTGCGTTCCGCATATGATTGCTGTTCTGTAAAATGTCACTGAGTGGTGTGATTGCATGTAACAGTTGAAAATTTGGCTTCAGATTCCTCAGTTTCTTCTCTGCATTTTCTCCGTTTCCCTTGTTTGCCTTACACCAGCCTCTGCTTTACTTCTAGATGGAGAACAATGTTACAAAATACAACTGCTCTTCCTATGTATGTATAGGGTTTTTTCACCTATAATGATAAATCACACAGGTTTTACTTCACTTATTTTTATTCCTGCTGGTGTGATGCAAAAAAAGAAGGGTAGTTGGTATTGTGACTGCTTGACGTGGTTTTTATTCTCAAGTCCTGAATCTGTATTATGGAGGATGTTCATGTTGTCCAGACTATCTGTGCACTCAGTAGAAAGAGGGAAGAGTCCAATACTAATGTTAAGATGACGGAATAAATTGCAAAACTTATGCTTCAGACACTGTGGCAGATGATTTTCTGATAAATAATTCTGTTTTGAATGTTATTGAGCTCATTCATGTCTGGCTTTTTTGTTTTGGGTTTTTTTTCTTCTTTAAAAAGAATTTATTTCTTTGTACCCTAATGGTGCAGCTTTTGGATGGGGTGGGTGCTTTTCTGTTCCTTCTCCTCCCATTCATTGTGTCAGCGTGTCTTTTACTACATATCCAAGAACAGCTTTTATTTTTCTCATTTTTAGCTTCACTTTCTAGTTTTTACAGCTAAGTGCATTTTTTATGCTGTAGGTCACCTGTCACATTTCACCAGGGCAATATCTGCACACTGGAAGTAATTCAGCCTCGCTCTCTGTTTAATTTCATGCTAATGTCTGGAAGATGTTATCTAGGTTAGCCAGGCTGAGGAACGCTGTGTCCTTTCCTAATTTTCTTCAACTTCTCGGCTTTTGGCTACCTCGCTGCCCCTTGGCGTTATGATGTTGGTCTCAGTTTTACAGATATTTATCTGAAGTGTGAACTGGCCAGATGAATTGTTGCCTGTTGTAAATTGCTCAGTTTAAATTTACATGCTACACTGAATACGGCTTAAAATGTTGGGTGCTTAAAGAAGACCCACTACTATTTCTTGCTGCAGATATTGTAAATGGGGCACTGAGAAGTTCCTTCACAACACTGTTGAATGTCCTGGCCAATTATTTGTTGTTTCCCACGTTCCCAGAGGAGGTAGGTAATGTAATGAATTTCCTTTGCTGCAGTATCTATGCCATACTTTATTATATTTGATTGTTTATAACTTACATATATGTATGTTTTACTTAGGAGGAAGAGTTTGGAAGCATGCTGTATTCATACCTATTCAAGAACATATTTTCGGTATATATCAAATGTGAATGGAAAAAGGGAAGCACAGCAAAGTGTGAATGTCACAGCTGTCTCTTGCAGATGCTGAATCTGTCCCTAAGAAGAGGTTCCTAAGAAAGTTTTATTAATGAACGTTTTGTCATTGTGCTTTTATAGTCACAACTGCTCAGGGTGAAGGAAACTCCCAAAAGTCTCATATATTTGTTGAAATACAGTGTGATTGGTTGGTATATAAATTTATACTCTTTATTTCTCATTTGACTTCATTTTTCTTTGTGCCATTGTCCACGGGGGTAATGGGAAACAAAAATAAAACACCTGTTCTGATATGTAATGATCAAGTAAAATGTAACAGGATAATCATACTTTAATTAGATCTTCTCCCTGCTCCTTGCTAGGAATAGTTGGTTCATTAAGTCAAAGCAGAATGGAAATGATGAGCAATGTATTTGCTTAAAGGACTTATCTCTTGAGAAGGTGGTGGTGTTACCCAGATCCTTATGATTAGCATCTACTGCTTGCTAATTTCATGGGAGGAGTTAAGTCTTAATGACATCTTACTTGTCTGTGATCTATCTGCTTTGGGAAATCGTTTCTTTCTTTTATGCTATATTGGTTTGGGGTTATTAAGGAAAGGAAGAGGCAGGAGATGGCTCCAAGTAGAGGACAAAAGGCAAACAGAATAATTTCTGCATAAAATACAGAACGAGGTGTACAGATTTTGGACCAAACTGCATCAAGATCGGAAGAGCNGAACTAAAAAAAAAAAAGTCAATGCTTTTCTGATTTATAGTGCTATTCAGTTGGAGTTGTAACTTATTTTGGGCTAAGAGCATGAGCATAATTGGCTGTAGCAGCTAATCTGTTGGGCAGTCACCTATTGCACAGCTCGTATTCAGTTGCGTTCCGCATATGATTGCTGTTCTGTAAAATGTCACTGAGTGGTGTGATTGCATGTAACAGTTGAAAATTTGGCTTCAGATTCCTCAGTTTCTTCTCTGCATTTTCTCCGTTTCCCTTGTTTGCCTTACACCAGCCTCTGCTTTACTTCTAGATGGAGAACAATGTTACAAAATACAACTGCTCTTCCTATGTATGTATAGGGTTTTTCACCTAAATGATAAATCACACAGGTTTTACTTCTTTTTATTCCTGCTGGTGTGATGCAAAAAAAGAAGGGTAGTTGGTATTGTGACTGCTTGACATGGTTTTTATTCTCAAGTCCTGAATCTGTATTATGGAGGATGTTCATGTTGTCCAGACTATCTGTGCACTCAGTAGAAAGAGGGAAGAGTCCAATACTAATGTTAAGATGACGGAATAAATTGCAAAACTTATGCTTCAGACACTGTGGCAGATGATTTTCTGATACGTAATTCTGTTTTGAATGTTATTGAGCTCATTCATGTCTGGCTTTTTTGTTTTGGGTTTTTTTTCTTCTTTAAAAAGAATTTATTTCTTTGTACCCTAATGGTGCAGCTTTTGGATGGGGTGGGTGCTTTTCTGTTCCTTCTCCTCCCATTCATTGTGTCAGCGTGTCTTTTACTACATATCCAAGAACAGCTTTTATTTTTCTCATTTTTAGCTTCACTTTCTAGTTTTTACAGCTAAGTGCATTTTTTATGCTGTAGGTCACCTGTCACATTTCACCAGGGCAATATCTGCACACTGGAAGTAATTCAGCCTCGCTCTCTGTTTAATTTCATGCTAATGTCTGGAAGATGTTATCTAGGTTAGCCAGGCTGAGGAACGCTGTGTCCTTTCCTAATTTTCTTCAACTTCTCGGCTTTTGGCTACCTCGCTGCCCCTTGGCGTTATGATGTTGGTCTCAGTTTTACAGATATTTATCTGAAGTGTGAACTGGCCAGATGAATTGTTGCCCGTTGTAAATTGCTCAGTTTAAATTTACACGCTACACTGAATACGGCTTAAAATGTTGGGTGCTTAAAGAAGACCCACTACTATTTCTTGCTGCAGATATTGTAAATGGGGCACTGAGAAGTTCCTTCACAACACTGTTGAATGTCCTGGCCAATTATTTGTTGTTTCCCACGTTCCCAGAGGAGGTAGGTAATGTAATGAATTTCCTTTGCTGCAGTATCTATGCCATACTTTATTATATTTGATTGTTTATAACTTACATATATGTATGTTTTACTTAGGAGAAAGAGTTTGGAAGCATGCTGTATTCATACCTATTCAAGAACATATTTTCGGTATATATCAAATGTGAATGGAAAAAGGGAAGCACAGCAAAGTGTGAATGTCACAGCTGCCTCTTGCAGATGCTGGATCTGTCCCTAAGAAGAGGTTCCTAAGAAAGTTTTATTAATGAACGTTTTGTCATTGTGCTTTTATAGTCACAACTGCTCAGGGTGAAGGAAACTCCCAAAAGTCTCATATATTTGTTGAAATACAGTGTGATTGGTTGGTATATAAATTTATCCTCTTTATTTCTCATTTGACTTCATTTTTCTTTGTGCCATTGTCCACGGGGGTAATGGGAAACAAAAATAAAACACCTGTTCTGATATGTAATGATCAAGTAAAATGTAACAGGATAATCATACTTTAATTAGATCTTCTCCCTGCTCCTTGCTAGGAATAGTTGGTTCATTAAGTCAAAGCAGAATGGAAATGATGAGCAATGTATTTGCTTAAAGGACTTATCTCTTGAGAAGGTGGTGGTGTTACCCAGATCCTTATGATTAGCATCTACTGCTTGCTAATTTCATGGGAGGAGTTAAGTCTTAATGACATCTTACTTGTCTGTGATCTATCTGCTTTGGGAAATCGTTTCTTTCTCTTATGGTATATTGGTTTGGGGTTATTAAAGAAAGGAAGAGGCAGGAGATTGCTCCAAATAGAGGGCAAAAGGCAAACAGAATAATTTCTGCATAAAATACAGAACGAGGTGTACAGATTTTGGACCAAACTGCATCATGCCACGATGCCATGAAGTTTGTCTTCAGTGGGCTTGAGTGTGTGCTGCACTGCCTGAGTCTTAAGCATGAAAGGGGTTTATGTGCACATACTTGCTGGTAGGTGGGCTTCCTGTAGATCCGGAGTTGTCTCTTTCTGGTTACCTCTTTAAATAAAAGCCACCACTTTTATAAAATGTCATTGTTTTATTAATTTGCTGTCCATTGAAGAAAGAATGAAAAATAGACTACAGGTCAAATTGTGATCTCTGAGGTATATCTGCTTTGAGTAGCATCCAACTCGGTCAATGCATTTTCTAATATAAAGACTGTACGATATGAATAACGATGTAGTGACTGCCTCTGAGGAGGAAATAATTTCCATTTACCTTACCCATTGAAAAGTTAGCCATGTATCCCTTCCTTTTGATAGGTATTCCCATAGGGAAGTTCATTCCACTTATTTTGGGCACCTGTTTTAGGATGTGATGAATCCAAAAGTGTGGAAACTGGAGACTTGGTCAAAGCAAATCCATTTTATTGATGTTGATCTCATTTCTATTTACATCTCTTGTTGCGATTTAGACCTGTGCGAGTGTTTCGGAGGGAACAAGACTGAGTCTTATGTAAGAAAGCGTGTTTCTCTCTTAAAAGTACTTATTTTCTTTAGTAAAAGATTATAAAGAGCTATTGAAATAAATAGATGGTGTTTTGGCGGATATTAACTTTTAACAACCTTATGGTTTGTTTAACAACCTTTCATAAATGGGATTCCTTAGCTCTACATAGATGATGAAAATCTGAATGTAATGAACTTGCTATATGTGCTAGCAGATGATTTCCAAACACTTGAACTCAACGGATTTAAAACTTATTATGCTAAGAAATTGCTTGGAACGTAAAGATCTTGGATAGTAACTACATTTCATGCTAAGTAGACATCATCGGGTTATGTTGAAATAGAAAGGCTCAGTTTGGGTCTTCCTGAAAGCCATGGCAGAAGTACTGCTAGCTTTGCGAAATGCAGACCTGGGACAACGGGAACTATCCTGGAGTTGGGAGAAGATAGGTAAGCACATGCAACCAGTCAAAGTATCAAAACAAGAATAGTTCTTCCTTCCAAGTATCAGGCAGTAGCAGTACAGCAGTTATTTTTAATAGGTAGTAGCGGTATTTTCCTCTTTAGTGTTTTGGGGTGAGTTTTTTTGGCAAATGGCATAATTCATTATGATATAAGTATGTACTACTAATTTATGCAAGAACTGCAAATTTTCGGTAAACTTAGTATCCTTTGCAGCCCTTAGCTGTTCTCACAGCACTGTCTTAGAAAACAAGATCAGATTTAAATTGATAAATGAAACAGTAAAATACAAATTTTATTATAAGAATTGTACTCCATAAACAATGATTATCTCCAAACAGGTATACTTCATGCATCTAAGTAATAAAGATATACTTTTTAAAAAAATATTCCTAATTTAAAGTAATGGTAACTTTGATGTTTCAGAGAGAGAGAAGGTCAACAACTATTTCATACTGATAGTAACCAAAAGGAATCCTGTGCAGGATGGGTGCTTGGAGTGAGAGTTATATTCTGGAGAGAAGATAAGAGTGGCGTTGCCTTGATAAAGAACTTCAGAGATGGGGACTGAGAAGCATGAAAATAGACTGGAATTTGGATAAACGGGTGGAAAATGTAGAACCAGGGTAGAGAAAGAGAAGCAAACAACCCGACTTCCTTCTTTGTTCCCTTACATGTGTATATATATTTATTGTACACTCAGTAAAGACTCTGCACTTTTTGAGGTAAAACAACTGCCATGCTGGAATATCGATTTCCAGAAGGCAGTCTCCCTGGGAGTAACACTATGATCCAAAACTTTTCTAATATGCTGGGACTGAACTGTGTTGCATGAATTGACCCCTTTCTGAAGAATGGTATTCTCAATACTTATCCCAGAGTACAGCTTGAGTAGCTTTTAGTTAAATGGGGAATAGGACAAGTGATTGTTTTACCAGGACTCCAATTTAATATCTCGTAGATGTGCTGAACAGAAAGAACTGTCTTTCCACTGTCCATTGTTGGAAATTCTTTATAGCAGATATTAAAGCATATACGAATTTATTGCTTTACTCCCAAACAACTTCTTTTCTGTGTAGGCTAGCTGCTTTGGAATGAGGAAAAAATGGTGTCCTCTACTCACTCAGAAATGCTGAGTAGCTTAAATAAGAGAAGATGAGCAAAGCAATGAATTCGTAATAAATTATAAAGGTCCACTCCTGCTCCTCAGGGAGAGCTCAATCACAGAGTTAAATACGTGCTTCTGCACCTTCAATGTGCTCAGAAACAAAAAAAGATCATACTGCTAATCAACAAGCAGAGGGAAAAACCCATTCTAACAGATTGAGCTGTGAGACAGAGCTTCACATCTCTGGACTTTTATGTCTCCCTGAGGCTCTTTTCCCCCAAATCTCCTATTTGGAGTACAGTCCCATCACTGCATATGCCATCAAGACCAAAGCTGCTGTTGGGTAACCTTTCTACTCAGTCTGTATAGGCTGTGAAGACAGCCCTAGACTTGTCCTATACTATGCTTCAAGTATGGGGGGAAAAAAAAAAACTATTTATGTTTATCTCAATCTTGACCTTTGCTTGAGTGTGAAAAGGGAAGAGGAATGAGACTTGCTTATTATTTTTACTGTCAACTTTGTTCAGATTCTGTTTATTTTTGCTTGAGTATCTTGGACAAAGGCTGGTGTTTCGGCTCTGCGTTTCCACTCTGGCTCCATGATGTGTGTAAGACAGTGCATGACCTTTTCCTTAGCAGAATGAAAGATAAATATAGCCTGATACGTAGAAGTAATCCACTACTACAAGGAGCCTCATCAGCATGATCATCATCTGCTTTTGTGTTTAAATTTAATGAGGAAACTTGTTCAGTTGCGCAGTCAATCTGAAAACAATAAAGGCATAACTGCTATGAGCTAAACTATTAAAAAAAAAAATTAAAATGCTCCTCGTTTCATTTGTTGAAAAATAAGGAGAAGGGAGAGACATATGGCCACCCACTTGGTCGTGCAAATTGTAAGAAGTGAAAATAACTTGTGACAGAATTGCCTGAAGGTTTCGTTTAGCCCGTCACACATGGCCTCAATAACGCTGTGAAACAGTTTCTTTTACCCCCTCCAACCCACCCAGCCCCTTCTGCTACGAAATCTGCAAAGCATTTTTCAAATTAAGTGCGCGCTGTTCTCCTTTTAAGTTTCAGGAGCAAGTGGCTGAGAAAGCCATGCTGGGAGGTTGGAAACAATCTGCCGCGGCAACAAAGGGAAGGTGCCTGCTGCTTTGCAAGCAACGCAGAAAATATGCCAGCCACGCAGAGCGCTCCGCGGCAGTAATTCCAGAGCCGACTGATGTTTATTTGTGCTGCGCACGAGCCTTTCTCCGACCGCTACGGGGGAGGAGGGTTGGGTTTAAGAGTCCTTGGAAAACTGCTGCGGTATAGGTCGTGTTTTGTTAGCATGTTGTTTGGGATTTGGAACGGAGGTTTGCCTCTCGAGCCTAGATGATGAACTTTCGGGAAGTGCCGTGCCCTGCTTCCCCGTGCAAGGGTAGGTGAATGGGCACGTGTTTGGTGTGGCTCTTACGGCTGGGGATTTGGCTGCTCAGCACAGCGTTAGCAAAACTGCCGTTCTGTCATAGCGGAAGAAATTAAATAGGGCCATTTGTACGTTCTGATGTGAAGAACTGATAGTGTCAGAAATAATCTTGGCAGCCATTTAAATTTATGATAGAGGAGCAGCTTTCGCATCCGAAATAAGCACAGATCACTTAACCAACTCAAGTAGTTGGCTGGTAAAAGTATCTGACAGAACACGAAACAAATACAAGGAATGAATCATAAAAACAGTGAGGTTGTCATAACCTGATCATTCCAGAAAGATAATGCACGAGCTTTGTGGAAGAGTATGAGCTTCACATTTCTTGCGGATACATAAAAGAAGACAGTGGATAGTTTGATACACGACTATAGTCTAGATGGATGGGAAGGCATAGGGGAAAGTCCAGTCATTGCTTCCGTTTTGCTGCTGGATACATCCTTTTAAACTTTTTCCATATACAGGTTCGTACAAATGTACTTACTCAGGCTTGAAAGACTTTGACTACAGCCTGTCTTATACAGAGTTATGTCGGAGCCGCTCACTGATCCGTGCACGGGTTCAGTAATCCTCTGCACGCACCAATATATCTCTCTGCAGGGTTTATCTATATTAAATGGCTCATGACAGCCAGGGGGCCAGAGTAGGTGTCAGTCAAGGAGGAGCCAGGATTGTGCCAGCAGGCCCCTGACAATGTGTGTTTTCTGGCTACTCCACAACACTCGGGGTGGGAAGCGGTGGGGACCGGGGCCCTCAGGGCTGCGGTACTGGCTGCTGCAACCCTGACACTGCCATCACCCCGCAGGCTGGGGAGTGGGGGGGCTTCTTCCTTCCAAATGCCCCCAGTCTGTTGTTGGGAAGATTCTCCAGGTGGAGGATCTTGGTTTTGGTGAGCTAATGAGCAGGTAGCATTGCAGGGACATAGCGTATTAATAGTTTGAGAGAGAGCTGTAAACTCTTCCAGCCAGGAAGAGATTAAACATGTAAATTGATGTAACCTAATTTGAAAATAGTGTAATATTCCAGAAAATATTCTAGCCTTGCTTTTCTTTTCTAGCCTTGCTTTTGCTTTTCTCAGCGTTGCTTAAGAACCAAGCAGCGAGAGAAGGGACAACGTTTCTAAATGGATTTCAAAAAGAAAGCAGCGTGATGATCTAGATCTTTGCACTGATCATAGAATCATAGAATGGTTTTGGTTGGAAAGGACCTTGAAGATCATTGAGTTCCAACCCCCCTGCCGTGGGCAGGGACACTTCCCACTAGACCAGGTTGCTCAAAGCCCCATCCAGCCTGGCCTTGAACACCTCCAGGGATGGGGCCTCAACAACCTCTATGGGCAACCTTTAATTTAATATTGGTATTTAACCTTTCTGCTAGGAAATGGCTGAGGTTTACATAATGATAAATAAGACACAACTGTGGGCTTTTACCATTGCAATCAAAATGTTTTGTTCTTTAGATGATAGTGTGTGGGGCTTCGTGGATGGATGAAAGGTACTTCTGAAAAGCTTCAGTACCTCTGTGGTGGCTAAAGTGAATGTACCTCATGGCTGTGTGTAGCTGTGGAAAATAGCCAGGGCTAGTTATTACCTTCCTTTTTTTTGCCCCTGAAACTTTGTTCTTCATCAGCTGCCTGTATTGAAATCACTATTGAGAAGATCTTAGAAAAACAAAACAATGCAAAGAACAAGCTTATTAAGTTGCATAGGACTTGAGGAAACAATCAAACTTCATAGCTGCCTGTTAGAAAATCAGAAATCGGCATAGAATTAAAATACGCAAGAAAGTTACATTGTTTTATTCACTTGTGCTTTGATACGCTGCACCAATATAAGTGGGTTTATGTAATCACCAATTTAAAAGAGCTAGCAAGACTGTAAATGTAATGCTAGGATTTTATACTAGACCCTTTTGTAATTTCTCTGTTGGTATAGCTCAGATTTGTAAATCCTGTACAGTATTAAAAAAAAAAAAAATTGACCCAGGAGACAGAGGGCTCACTTAAAATTAGATTTTTTTTCTTTACTATTTTATCTTCCTTGTCTTCCCTAGTTTGATTTAGCACTTCTCGTTGGCAATCACATTCTAGCTTTAAGTTTTCATCTGCAATTGGGAAGGCTGGATTTTTAATTACATTTTTAATAGTAAGAACCGGTAATAAATAATCTGACATCAGGAGTTAGTATTAAAAAGATAAGCAAAAAAAATGAAGCAGAGTTTTGTAGTAATTTGAGGTGGTCATCCTGAAACTTGGTACCAATAGGAGGAAACAGTGCAGCTATGATCAAGAAGAGGTTTCAAAAAAGGGTTTCAAAATAGCAGAAAGTACATAAACTTAATTTAAGTATCTTAAATTCTCAAACATTTTCTGTAATATTACATGGCTCGGTCTGTCTACTCAAATTGTTTCTTGACAGAATGCTTCAGCTGGAAAACTTCCGCAGACAATATGATGTAAAATGCTCTTGCTTTACACAGGACCCTAAAACTTGTTTCTTTTGCATCTGACGCAGAATTTCTCCTGGAAACAAGTAGCTCAAGGAAGCAGCTAAGGAAGAAGCAATTAAGTTTTTCCTTTTCTTCAGGGAAGTTTATACAACATTTGGTTATATATGCTAAAAAGCTAAGTGTATATGAAAAAGATTCAAGTATCACCAATGTGTAAAGCTATGCTACTTAGCGTTGCGCTCAAATTATTTTAGCTTAGGTTAATCATACCTAAGTGTCTTGCTTTTTCATGTTTTTCTGATTAAATATTGTCTATTCATTGTGCTCTGGGGCCATATAACTTCATTTAGATTGGGGTTTTTTTTGTTTTTGCTTTTGTTTTGTATGCATAAAGCTGAAGCCAGTGCTTTTACCACAGATGTGCAGGGGCTTCCTAAATATCCAAAGCAATGTTGACACTGACAAAAATACCAGAAGGGGTTGGAGGAGGACAGATCCATGTTCTGGAAAGTGACTCCTATGTCCTCTATATCCGATGTCAGGAGCAAGCAGTGTCAGGGGCTAGCACTGGGCTTCTTGGGGAGGTTGAATCTCCATTGGCAGGAGTAGTTGCTGTGCTAGTTAAATTCCACATGGGGAACATCACACACCATCTTCCACTAGACCTTTCCATCTAGAGCAGTTTGTGACTGTGAAAGCACTGGAGTTATGTTTTCCCCTTGCATTGTCATTTAGAAAGTCATCTCTGGTGTGAGTGCAGTCACTCTGCGTTGTGATGTTTATTCATGACACTGCTTGCGGGGGAAAAAGCCACGCAGAATTCTGCAGGGTGTTGCCCATGGTAAATAGCATGTCCCCATATTAAAACAGCTGATAGCGCACAACTCGTGAGGAAGAGAAATACCTGGAAGTGGAAACTGAGAAACAGAATGGAGTGAAAATAAGTTTTTCTACTTCCAATAGGTATATCCCTTAAATTATTGAGCTCCAGCTGACCTCCAACTCTACTCATTCTTTTATCTTTTTGTCAGACTCCAAATTATTAGTAACACATCATTCAAAATTCACCCACAGACCCAGCAGACCTTTACCTGGTGTGGGGAACGTGTTTAGGAGATTCTGAGGACTTTCTTGCCCCCGGAGCATTGGCTGGTATGGTGTGTGCGCTGTGTGGTGGGATCACAGCTGTGCAGACCCCCTGACTTCTTCTAGATGTAGCAACAAAAGTCGAAGAGCCCTCATAGCGACTTTCAGGGAGTGGTTTCAGTGCCAGCGGTCTTGCAGCAATATAAAGCACCGTTTAGAAGAAAGGAGCACTGGTTAGGGGGAAGCAGGATCCTCTGGGCTGAGAGTCAGATAAACTTGGCTCCCCTGTTGCACTTGCATTTGCAATTCTTGCGCTACTGATGTTTATTCTGGACCTTTGGTATTTCAGAGTGCTATTTTATTTTAAACTAGTGCCAACTCTGATTACAAAGACAGCTTCAAAAAATCAGTTACAACCTCACACACGTTTACACCTAAAGCAAAAATATTTCCTTTATTTTTTTCCTTTTATTTTTTTAATTTCAGACCTTTAAATGTACTGTGTAGACATTTTAATGCCTCCCTCTTTTTTTTTTTTCCTTCTTTCCTAGGTTAGAATTAACAAAGCTTTATCCCATCACTTTTTCTTCTTGCTACTTTGTAATTCCTCAAAACTGAGGAATAAACCCCCAAATTATAGAATGAAAAAAAGAATTAAAAAAAAAGAAAATGGAGAATTGGGAAAAGAGGAGAAGGGGGAATAGAGAGTGGTAGCTATTATTTTTTCCTGTTGAGCTTAGTAATAGGAGAATGGGGGGATGAAAGTTTTTTGAATTTTTAATCTTAATAAGACATACAAAACTTTGATGAATCCTGGTTTTGAAGGCAGATGATTTTCAAATTGAATTTCCCTCAGCTCTAGCACCAACAGCTTTCGCTTTTACCTGTCAAATAACAGGAGGCTTTAAAGGCTGCTGATTCGCTGCAATCCAACAGGAGTTACAAGTGTGTGACTGCAAGCATTTTTAAGTAGTCTTTTTAATATCAGCTTAATTGATGTTCTACAGGACTGTGGATGTAGTTAGAGTTAAGTACGTGATTAAGTGGTTTGTTGGAACCAAGCCAGAACACTTAACACCTTGCAGAATCCACTTCTTAGTCTGAATATGTGTAATGTGCAGTCATGGGAAATTGTCTCCTCCTTTTAAGAAAAGAGAAATTTTCCTATTCCAAACCCACTGCTCTTCCTTGCTTTCATTCTTTAAACATACTCTCTTTCTAAGCCCACCTCTCCTTGAACTCCCCTTCTAAACATAAAAATCCTGAAACACATATGCTCTTTATTTTTTGACTGTGCACAGGTGAATGTTTTCCTCTCTCCAGCTGCGTGGAAACCAAATGTCAGCTCAGCAATGTTACTTCTTTTTTCTTCTAAGTGATATTCCAAAATGGCTTTTCCATAGGACTCTTGTTACAAGTGAATAGCTGGGGAAAATAAATAAATAGACTCATGCCTTTCCTATTATGACCATTTTTTCACAGTAGACTGTGGCATACGTGCTGCTTTCCTGGGACACTGAAAGTTTGGTTAGGTGTTCAGAAAGTGATAATGCTGGTTTGCATTTACAAGGACTAATAACAGGGCTCCAGGAATAGATAAACATGACGGGGGATTTCCATCGCCATAGCCAGCTATTCAGAAAGTGGGAGAATTAAACAATACTTACAGTATGTTTTAACAATAAAAAGTCCTGGACAACTGGACTTCGGCACTGCTTGTTCTGCAGTTAATTTTGGACGGGAAAAGTTTGAGCAATTTTGGCGCTCTCATCAGGTGGGATCCTGGGATTAATTATTGTTCAGTAATCAAGCTTTTGGGTGGGTTTTTTTTTTGATAGGAATGTTGTGAGAGGAAAAGTTATTACATTGTCATATTGTTTTAAAGGCTGAGAGTTTTTGTTTGGACAACTCCATTATAAAGGTTTTGCTCATCCTTTGCCAATTAGGTAGAGTGTGTGTTTTCAGCAAAAGTTGCTTGTGTTCCTCGCCATGATCCTTTGCCTCATCATCTGAGAAGGTGCAACTGCAAATCGTTATTTTATACTTACATGACTGCGTGATAAAGTTAGCTGGCACACAGCTTGGAGACAATAAATCTAGAGCTTTTATATTTAAAAGCATTTTGCTTTTATTAACCTTTGTTAGTTAGAACGACTGCTAAGTTTCAGCGGTACCGGAGAATTTCACCTCCTCCAACTCCTCTATTACAACAGCTGAGCTATATATTTTTTTGTCTAGCATGTAAGCGAAAGCACGCTCAGCTCTCTGGCTGCAAGTATTTAACAAAGAGCAGAATTTAAAGACAAACTGCGATACCTTTATTTGCCCTGTAGAAAATTTTACTGTGTGACTAGTGCTAGTACAGTCTACCAGAACCTAGCCCTTCCTCCAAACTGCAAATCTGATACTCCCGCTAGATTCACTTCTGGATTAGGAGAAAAAAAAAATAGTCCCTATGCAGTTTGCTGCTTCAAGGGACATATATATCTTTCCTTGACTGTCTGGAGCAGCTATACTGGTAATCTCCTCAGGTTTGTTATTGCCAGACTGTATCCCTTTGCTGCATTCACTTTCATGACTCACTTTTGAGCAGTCCTGGTGATGGGGATTTTTCACTTTAGCCCAAAATTGTTTGTAAGCAGAAGGGAGAAGTGTTGCAGTGGTAAGGGAGAAGAAAAGGAGCTTGAAGGAAGGTGATGCTGGAAGGAGCAGGGACTCAGAAGGTTGATACAACTTTTACTTGTACCATTGCATCGTTTTCTCTCGAATCTTAAGCGTTTTTTTTGTAGAAATTATTTCCCTCTTCAACTGTTGTATTTCCTGGTGGAGCCATGTGGAAGTTGTACGGAACCCAAGTGGCAGTCTGGGAAAGAGGTTTTCCTAAGGACATGATGACAAGTTTTGATTTTTGCAATAAAAACTTACAGATGTGTTAATTTTATAGAATAATTCTGCATCAGTCTTATCTTGAAGATATTTCCATGTTAGGAAACATATTCTTGTACATTTTTATTTGATTCTTCTATATCTTTTTAGTAGCAGAATGTCTGTTCATGACAGTGACCTGCAAATACACCCATTCTGTTGAGACCTCTGCTCAGAACGGAATTCTCAGAATAACGTGCCTACCTTTTTCTTAAGATCAGCATCACTCTGATATGAACAGGGAGGACTTTCTGAACTGTATTTTGCGTTCCAGGGATTTCCTGAGGCCTTGCAAAAGTAGCCAGCTTCTTCCTGAATTGCTTTGCTGTCCCTCTTTTCCAGTCAGTTTGTCCTGTGGACAAGAGGTAGCACCCGTTTCAGTGCTGCAGTTGCTACTTCTGTCTTTGAGATGGTTACACATTACATCTTCTCAATTTCTTCTTGACTGATAAACATACTCTTCCTTAACAGGAGTCCTGAGTCTTTACCCATTCATATTCTACCACTTTTTTTTTTCTTAGAGAAGTTTCTTAGAGAAGAAGTGATTTTTCTTAGAGAAGTAAGAGCATTTTTTTTTTATACCATCATGTTAGCTTCTACACTTGTTTCCGATATACAAAGGAAAACTGGACTGTATTGTTTTCTAACTGATAGTTCATTAATCTTTCTCTGAGATCCTTTCTTCTCTGAATAATTGTTTTGAGATAACAGTGGGTACTGTCACATTTGTCAACTCCGTGCACGTTAAGCTGGCCCTCGCTAACTTTGTAGCCAAGTGGTGAAACTCTTGGTAGTTCTTGCATCTTTTTCTCCAAATTTTGAGCACTTTTGTAGCTTGTGTTGTTGGCTATAGTGTATTTTTTATAGTTCTGACTTTGAAATCTGTATGTCTTTTTATGTCATTTGATTTTCTTAGAGTATTTTTGATTTTTAATAACGTCTGTGATGGCAGAGGACCATCCCTTTTCCAGAAACCAGCTTATTTTGCACGGCAAGTTCCACGTGCCTTGTCAAGGGGTTAGCTCTGGGGTACTTAGTAGTGTCTACCGGAGTGTTTTAATCCCGGTTGTGATGCCTGCTCTGTTACCAGAGGCAGTTGTTACGTGCCTGTCTCTGCACACAGTTCTGTGTTATGACCTTCTTACTGTACTCTGTTGAAACATGTATGGCTTTCACATTTCTTTTTTTTTTTTTTTAATTTTTGCATGGAGTGCATTTCTCCCCAGATTCCTGTGTTACCATTTCACAGTCAGCTTCCTCTGCCTGAACGAACTAAAACCTCCCCCAAATCTCAAGTGCTTCAACATACGCTACTGTCAGGCACCTTCTGACAGTCTCCTGTGGTGCTCTTCTCAGATGAGGCCACTGACAAGCGGCCGCTGAAGAGAAAAAACATACGTTACACGAATAAACTACTCACTGCTGATACTGGGGCTAAAGAATCAGTATGTGTCTCATCCCTGCATCACCATAAAAAGTGATTCTGTATTTTCAGTTTTCAATAGGACTGCATTAAAAACCAGGTACCTGTTCATCCAGTTTAATGGTGGCAGCCAGTAAAAGGAGATCCTCGTGTGTTAGCATCCTAATGGTGTTTTTCAGGTATTTTATATAAACTAAATTGAACTACCACGTCTTAAAAAGAAATCTGTTTTGCCTGTCAAGACAGGAATATGAAAGCAACTAATTCACTGCATAGCTGAAAAATAGGAGAATGCCAAAGGCGGCTCCTGCAAATGCATTGGGAGTCAGTGAGTGTTGCTTTTGCAGATATTCTTACACATATAGTTAAACTGCATGGGCAGATGGGTGTTTTTGGGAAATTAAACTGCCACAAGGTGGTGGAGACAAGGCTGGCCTTATTCATAGGTACTGAACTGTGATCAGCAAAGCTTGTCTCACCTCTTGGACTTTCTCAGCTGGGATAATTTATCCACAGCTGCTATGCAGGAAGACTTGCTTTACTAAAACAAAAAATAAATCCGTTTTGCATGTACTACAGTATAAAGACTCATATATGAGAATTAATTCACTTTAACATGGGATTAAAGCTGAGCCATTCTGACAGTGCTCACCGCGTGTTTCATCTGCTTCCTCCAACACATACTAATGCTGGAGCGCACTAGAAAATTTTGCAGTGCGATGCCCAACTGGTAGCCTGAAGGCCTTGGGAGAACAGGGGTGCTGGGACTGTCGTGACAGCCTGGTGGCAATTCCTTGGCTTGGGTTATTCCCTGATTAGTAAGATGGATCAGCAACTCTAGCAGGTGCCCTTTGAAAGCTGAATTTTGCACCCAGACTAGCTCAACCCTCGAGTGCTCACTCTTCCTCATTGGTTTTTATCCTCACATGACACTTGATGTTGGTATTTCACATATTTCATCCGTTGTGCACGCTGTGTGCTCCTATCTCTGTCCTCTTGTGCATATTGAGGGGAGGAAGCCAGAGGAGGAGGTGGGGAGTGAGTAGGTGATCGGCTGTCTCTGGGCTCTTACGTGGTTGCCTGTAGTGGAAGATGGTTGGCCCAATGCAGGTGGTTCTTTTCCATTTTATTAACAAATGCATGTATGTTTAAGAGCAATGAAATAACAGGCCTAAATGTCACAGAATCACAGAAAGGTCAGGGTTGGAAGGGACCTCTGGAGATCATCTAGTCCAACGCCCCTCGCCAGAGCAGGTTCACCTACAGCAGGTTGCACAGTATGGTGTCCAGGCAGGTTTGGAATATTTCCGGAGTGGGAGACTCCACAAGCTCAATATGCAACTCTAAGGAATTTAAAAGGATAAAGGTTTGTCCCATTACCTCAGCCATTATATAAGACGAAATAGATTTTGACATCTGATGTCTGATTGTTCTGCAAAGAGCAGATTTCTCAATCTCTTGCTGTAAATGTTTAAAAATGCCATGTCATAAGAGCAGTCCTTTTATATTCCTTCTGGGCAGAGGGAAGGACTTGAGAATAATTTCCTAAAAAGCTAAAGGAACTCGGAAGAGGGGGAAGCGGCAAGTGGGCCGCCGTTCCTGCCAGCTGGCCGGAGCTCAGCCCCAGCGAGACAGCCCGTGCTGCCAGTCCCCAGGAATGTGCCTTACCCAGCCCGCCCGCTCCCAGGTGGGAGAAGGCAAGCGACGCAGTCCTTTCCTTGCTGGGATTTGCCACGTGATATATCGGACTATTTTAGATATATTACGTTAATATTTCTGCCTTTAAATTGGGAACGGCTGTGGTTAAAGTATCCTGGATTCTGTGGTCAAATAGTTGGTGTTGGCAATTTCTGTGGTCGCATATTTGGTAGCTAATGCTTTTTATGAATTCCAGATTTTTCTCCTCTGGGATAATTGTGCCTCTGGAGCTAATGCTGGAAGGCTGTCGCTTGGTCATGTTTGTTGCTTTCTCCTTGAAGATCATAGCTCTTCCTTTACTTCCACCACAGATATACCGTTGGGAAAACAACAGAACATCCCTGTAGCTACATCTAGTACGTCTATCTGTACAAATGAGCACATGTTTTTCCCAGAATATGTTGGTTTGTGCTATACTGTCAGTATATTGATTTGCTTTAAAGCTCGTGCTGAAAGGACTCCTAGCGAGCACTATTGGTTTGCTTAGGAGGTGGAATTACTCATCTTTTCTGGATGAGAAGAGCTACGTTCTGTTTTCATTCAGTGAAGCTGGGCTGATTAACCCAAGCAAAAGATTGCATCCAGTGAGGCCTTTCATTCAAGGGAGACATGGCAGTGGCTGACTACTAAATGGCACAAATAAAATTAGCTGCTATGAAAAAGAAAACAGTTCCGTGAATTTCTGCTCTGTATTTAGGAAGGCCGTGAGTGGGCCACTTCCCACCGAGAACATGAGCTGAAAGAGTTGGGGCTGTTCAGCCTGGAGAAGAGAAGGCTCCGGGGAGATCTTATTGCGGCCTTCCAGTACCTATAGGGGACCTACAGGAGAGCTGGGGAAGGACTTTTTACTAGGGCATGTAGTGATAGGACGAGGGGGAATGGCTTCAAACTGGAAGAGGGCAGGTTTAGATTGAACATTAGGAAGAAGTTTTTCACTTTGAGGGTGGTGAGGCACTGGCACAGGTTGCCCAGAGAGGTTGTTGAGTCCCCATCCCTGGAGGTGTTCAAGGCCAGGCTGGATGTGGCCTTGGGCAACCTGGTCTAGTGGGAGGTGTCCCTGCCTATGGCAGGGGGGTTGGAACTCGATGATCGTCCTTTCCAACCTAAACCATTCTATGATTCTGTGATGCAGGTGTGTTTTTGATGCCAGTGCAGAAGCTGGTAAAATTACATGGTACTGTCCAGCCTTTTTAAGGGCATCCCTGAGGCGCGTGTCATCGCAAGACGTTTTGAATTCTTTTGGCCTTCAATAGGCGGGTATTTGTTACAAATCTAGGAACATAGAGAAGCCTGCAGAAATTAAGCAAATTGAATTTAAAAACATTTAAAGGAAGCGGACATGGTGATTTGGTGGGCCATAGCCTGGTTAAATATACATCATGTAGAGCCTGGCAAAGGTTGACAAGAACTGTGGGGTGCTTTTAGAAAAGGGGAAAAAGGTGGGGGATAGGACCATAACTGATGCCAATGAGCTCAAGGAAACGAAGTCTTTTTAGAGAAGTCTAGTTTTTGTCAGACTGTACATTTTTCTGGCAAAAGTATCCTATTATAATAAAAGATGTTGATAAAATTCTGAATTTAGCAATACACCAAGTTTTGTTTAATCAGTCACCAGTATACAATAAATGCTGTATATTTTAAGTGCATTTAAAGTGTGCTTCACCTATATGTGTAGACAGGAGTACTCTACTTTTGATCGTACTCTTACACTAGTGGAAAAAATCAAAGGATACTCCTTCAAAGTTTTTAACAATCAAGTTGTGCAAAAGATGCTTTTCATTTACCAGTGCCTATTTGCTGTTGGAAATCTGAGTCTGTAGCCATGAAGGCCAGCTGTTTTTTCCTTATGGCATTAGTACAAAGAAAAAAACCTGATACAATGTGCCTTGTTTAGAGCATTTCTGGGACAAATTTCCCAGAATATTCCTACTGCTTTTTCATTTCTTTACATAAAATACCCATAACCCTTCTTCCATGATGAGGTGGCAAAACTTCCAAATACACTGGCTGATTTTTATAAGATCACTTTCTAGCTCTCCTTTTCTTCATTGTCCTGAAATGTATCTTTCTGCCTACTAATTACTGAAAGGATATGCAATCTGAGGGTATTGGATGTTTCTGTGTTTCAGTAAATTAGATTGAGGCTGCAGTGAAAAAGTGGAAGATGATGATTCTCGGCTGTTCTCTTCTTTCGTGCTAGGGAAAACTGCCCCTCAGGCGTCTTTATCTTTGAGACTGTCTGCCCTCCAGGTGCTGTGTTTTTGGCGAATAAAGGCAGAGCGTGAATTTCCCATCTTTTGAACTCCAGGTTGAAGATGAAAAAAAAATCTTAATGGGAAGGAGTGTATTGTCTAGAGCAATAGTGAAATTATAGGATTATTGTTTTCAATCCCATTACATCTCTGGGCAGACGGGTCCAATCCATGAAGGAATTTGTTTCTGTTCTGGCAGGCAATCTCATCTGGATTTAATATTGATGTGGGACACGGTAATACAAGAGAGAGACAAGCACGAATTGTGATGGCCGGACTAAGAAGACAGGTAAAAAGAAAACCAGTGACAGTACATTTTCATAAGCAAGCAGGACAGAGAGCTGTAATGAGTGAGTGAGAAGAGCACAATAAGAGGTTTGGAAAATGCATTTTGTGGAAAGGAAGACTTCTATTTTAAAATACTTTTTATATTACATTATATTTGGCAGAACCTCTGATTCTTCTAGCTTTAATGAGAATGCAAGCCAATGTCCAGAGTCTCTGTAAGCTAAGAATCGATCCTTTGCAGGGCTTCCCTCCTCTGTTCTTGCTCATTCTTTTGCTTTAAATTCCAACACGGTGTTTTTTGTAATACTGCTCTTCTCATTTCTGGATCAATGATATCAAGGGTCTCTTGCCTTCCTGTAGCTCTCAGATGCTAGTGGTGCTTTTATAATGCTTTTTATCTTTCTAATACTTTCCAGACATTAACTAATTAATCTTAACAAAACCCTGTCAGGGAGGTAGAATAATTCAGTGATGTTATTTACAGATGAGAAATCAAACAAAGGGAAGTGAAGCAAATGGTTCCAAAAGATGTTACAGCTGGGTATAAAGGCCACTGGTATATGCAGATCTGCCTGGCAATCAGGTAACTGTAACACATTTCTCATGTTTAAATGCTGTTCTGATTCTCTCCTCCTAAATATAATATTTCTTTCCCAGTTTTTAATTCTCATTTGGTTTAAAAGAAGCAGGAATGGGCTTATGACAAATTTGGCAAATTTTAGGCAACTTTTTATTAAAGGCAACCTTGTTCACTAGAAGTGTTTCTGGCATTCTTCCAGTCCTTTTGAGACCATTTTAAGATTCTCTTACAATGTAAAGGCTTTCTTAGTTATTATGCTGTTCATTTTGCCATACAGTATACTACATTAAGTTTAACATTCCCCTCTCTGTCTCGTGGGGAAATACAGTAACAGTTGTGAGAGAGATATCTACTGAACCATATTTTAAGTAATCTTTATGCACTTTAAGTAACTTTCCAAAAAGGAGGTTAAATAAGTGAAAAAATGGTATTGTCGGAGGAATAATCTTTAATAGAGGCAGGAAATAAAGTATGTTTTTTAATATATCACATAAGGCATCTACAGTGAACTTCAGTTGCAAAGAAAAAAAATTCCTACCCTAGCAATATATTGAGAAGTGGAATATCATCCTCACTTTCAGTGGGCCTAGTCCTTCTTAATTAACATATTTGCTAGGGATTTATCAGGTCTTAGAAGATGCTCTTCTATGTAGGATAATTTTTGTTAACTGTCAGACCACTTTTGGACCCTCAATAAAACTGTGGTGGACATGCTCAAAATGCATACTGAGCAAATATATTTTCCAAGGGGAAAACCATTTTACTCCTGTCCTTTCTGTTCATCTCGTATTTATGTTTGCAGTGACAGAGCTTGTCCGTGCACTGCTGAGGGAGAGACTATCAGAAGTTAGTTTTTTTAAAAGATTTCTTGTCTTTAGGTTTCACATATTTTAAGCTTGTTTGTTTGTTTAATTTTTTTAACCACTCTGAAGGAACTGTAAAACCTTTCCCTTCCTCCATCCCTCTCCCCTCACCTCCCATTTCCCCAGAGGAAGAAACCCTCTTTCTAGATTACAAAGTCATTTTGTGGCCCAAAATAGCCCACGCTTCTCACCAACCCTCCCTTTCCCCCTCATCCCGGTTCTCCCAGACCCTTCTATGCTTTTAAATATAGGCTTGAGTACCTGCCAGCTGCATACCCAGCCCTCAAAGTGCAGTCTGGGGGGGGGATCATCTTTCTGCCTTCACTTGCAACCAGCGAGGAAAAAGATCCTGGAACAGTGGAGGATATTTCATATTTTGAGTTCTATTATTTAATTTAATCTCCTCTTTGCTTACTTGGCAAGGCAGCTGATCCACCAAGAACTGCACACGTCAGATGTTTTGTAACTCGTTGTGGTTAGAAGGAATCAATATTGTGCCCCTGGAGGCTCAAGCTGAGGATGCTTTACTCCATGATCTTCTCTAGGTCTCCAAATAAAACAATAACAAGAATTTCGGACTTGCTTACAGTAGTTCTGCTGGATCAGTAAAGCAGTTTGGGCATAGACAGCTGTTTTCCTTTCAGGATGTGGGGGAGTTGAATCATGGATTGTGAGGGCAAAATAATTTCATGATAGAGGCTATTAGGGAAAATTTATCTTAATGGAAGGAGACAATTCCAAAGAGAATGAAGAAATAAGTGGTTATGGCTCTAGGTGAACTATCAAAGATGATCATTTGGCAAATTTTTTTATCTGCTCCGTTTTTTGATCACAGTGAACAGACTTGTGTGTTTCATTCTGTTGGGCTTAGTCTAGCTATGTGCTCTATGGACAGGTGAACATGATCTCCACAGTGAAACGTTTCCACCTGAACAAATTCCATCAGGAATAAATCTGTTCAGCTATTTGGTATTTCTGGTCTGTGGTTCATGCATGTTGGAAGTCACATTCTCTGCTGATTCAGTGTGACAGACGTAAGTGAGAAGTCAAGACAGCCACGTGAACCCCTTTGATGAGAACTGTCCCATGAGTATCTGTACTCGTGTTCATCTTTCACTTCCTGCAGATGTTCAGGCATCAGCAGAGGCACACATCCACAGAAAAGTCTAAATATAGCAAATACGATAAATGAGAAATTGTTTATAGATGTTAGAATTGTACAGGACTAATAGTCTTGAGGAAGTATCCTCCTGGCTTGCATAAATGTGTAAAATAATTCAATGAACTGGAGAGGAGAGGCATCCTCTAACCCTTATATGTGCCGTGTTCTACCAACATGTTCTGTTTTCCTTTGCACAGGAACAAACAGCTTGGTTTGCTGTGGCTCCTCAGCTCAAGAAACCTGTGCTGATTGGGACAGAGGAACGATTTTGATGCAGCTTCTTGCAGCCTTTTTTAGAGGTGAGTCAAGTCCTATATGCTTGAGTATGGAGATGTAGATGATCTGCGAATTAATTTTTATTTTTAATTTTTATAAGCATGGAAGGGGTAAGGTCAGATGGTCTAATGATACAGCCATCTTTTACCTCCTCGGATACTTAAAAACATTTGAAAGCTCTAAAAGCTACCCGTGTGGCAGCAGACGAGATGAATGAGAAAAGGTCAAGTACTGCACTGATAACATCACAGAAATTGATAGAAAAGGCCCGTTAAGTCATCTTGTCTATCTCCCTGCCAGCACAGGATTATTCCCTACAGTATATTTTCTAACGCTCCGATCACATCGTATAAGAGAATCGTGAGTTTTATGGCTTTGGCCTTTTGACAGTACACACTTTATGGAACTTACTGATTGTTTTAGAGGTCTGAGTAAGACCATGTTTCATTGCCTGAAATTGGAGCAGAAACATATTAGCAAAAATTACTTGGAATTATGTAAGTTTTTAATTAAAATTGCTAAAATACACAAGGGTAAAGCTGAGCCATAGCAGATGAATTTTGCAGCTGACAATTCTTAAGCTGCAGACTATCATTTATTTTTTCTAATAAACTATACGATGTTTAAAGTAAAATAATCTCAGTGGTTCTCTCTTTCTCTTTCTCCCCCTCCTCTTTCCACTTTGATATCTTCCTGTCTTTCATTTCTGTCCATCTGGAGCTAGAGTTGAATTATGGCATATGATTTGTATAGACTTGTATCTCTCCCTCAGGATCATAACCTTCTTATTGATTCCCTCAGCTCCTGGTGCTTACGCACACTCTTGCTTCTTCTCCACCCTGATTTTCTCCCATGGTTTTGTCTGTTTCCTTTTACTTTGCGGGCTCTCATTCAGCCTAATTTTCTTCCTTGGTTTTAGAAAAGGAATGTATTGGTTTTCAGTTAAAAGTTTTTCACTTCATAATTTTGATATTTGTCTTTTTTTTTTTGTCTTTTTTTTTCCCCCTGGGCGAAAATACTGTTGTCTTGCTCCAACAGAGAAAGAATTAGAACTGCTTATCTTGCTGTGAAATGGAAAGACTCTGTTCCAAGTCGCCGTCCGGAAGTTTCTGGCAGTGAGAAGAAGTGTTAACAGCTGCCGTGAAAGGGCTACTGAACTTGGTATTAGTACAGAGGTTATTTCTGCCTCAGCAATGTGTATAATTTGCTAAATTAATTAAAAATGTATTTGCTTCCCTCAAGAAAGAGCAGAGTACATCCACATGGATTTTTGCTCCATGGATGGAATAAAAGAAAGCAAAACTGAATCGGAACAAGGAATTCTAGAGCAGAACACAAATATGTTGAAATAGTGCCTTGGGCTGTAAGAATGACTCCTGAAATGGACACTTGTTTTTCATGCACAGTGTTTAATATTTAGTTTTGGTTACTGATCCTACCAAAGCAAAAGATTATTGTAGCCTTAAGCTACAGTGTAACTCAGCTCAGTGCTCCACCATTGGAGTTTTCATTAAAAAAGATGTATTTTGACATTCTAGAGTGAGTGCAGCCATAAGGAGTGAAATGTTTCAAGTAGAAATTATAGGTCCTTCAGCTTACAAAGCAGGGGCAGACTGCAGCTGCTTCAGGGAACTTCACTAAACCTCTGAATTTTACTGAAGCTAAATTGAAGCTCCTCACTTGCACAGTGCAGATCCCGGGATAAGTTTCTTAATGATGCCCATTAAAAATACAGGGAATTTTGTTCAGGGTGAAATTTCAGAAACATTTATTCACTGTAACCCTAAACAAAAGCATGAAAATCTGATATGAAAAAGATATGAAAATATGGCATTTCTCTGAAGGTAAAATTGTGTACTATAGTAATGCTTTTTCTTTTTTCCTAGGCTTTAATTAGAGAACTCCATGTCTCTCGGGTTAGCTCAGGCATGAAGCCCTGGAACCTCAGCAACACCAAGCAGTGCTAATGAAACCCGAGGTGTTTCTGGATGTTGGCAGTGCCCACCCTGGCACCACGTACGCGCTTTCCTCTCTCCTCCTGTGCGGGCTTTAAAGGTTTCCCCCTCCAGCCCTCCAAAACACCTGTGAAAAACGGGAACAAACCGATCCCGTTGACAGAACCACGGAGTCCTGCTCTGGGGGCAAGTATTGCCCACGTGGAAGGAATTAAAACATCACCTTACATCTTGCTTTTGGTGAGTCATTGCTTGTTAATCCTGCTCTAAAGCATCGCTAACCAATACCCCTACAAAAATCTGTGCCTTTGTGGAAAAACTTTGAAAATAAGCTGTAGTTAGAGCCATAAAGCCGATTAGTTTGTTGCTTATAGCAAAGAGATAATCGTGCTGCTAGGTTACTACTTTTTGAAAGACAGAAAACGCTCTATGGTTTGGCATGATGACTTTTAATTCCCGAGCAAAAGGCAGCATATAGGGTTTTATTACCTCACAGATTAATGAAATTTAATCTGACGAATGCCATACTGTGGTGACAATGGAGCCCCTATGTTCATGAAATGGCACTTTTTTCAAGTAACAGCTCCAGCTTGGACCTTGTGCTTTGCATTTTCTGCAGATCTAAGCCAAAGTGGCTTTTAATGGAGGGAAGAGATTGTTTTGATTAAACAGAAGCCAGATATGAAATTAAAGAAAGGGTTCAGAGGTCGCTATTATATTTTGGCAAAGATATTTCCTTCAGTTTTTAGCTTTTTATTTAGAGACAGCTACACTTTTTAACACTTACTCTCTTATCTACAGGGAAAGGCCTAATATTTGAAATAGCGTTTAGGATTTATAGAAGGAAATGCAACACGCGTTTCCTTTTAGAAATATAAGAAAGTCAGGAGTGCCACGATGGCAGGCTAATTCCATCTAGTTCGGTATCTCGTTTTTGACAACTACCAGCCTCGACGATTCAAAGTGCAAGAACGCAGTTATATTCAGCTGTGGCATACTCTGTCCCCTCACTTAGGTCTCATCCTGTCTGACTTTTATAACCACATTTATATCCTTCTCCCACTCAGAGTTAGATCGCACTTTGTGCCATAGCTCCAAAATAGGATGCAGCGGGTCAAAGTGTGACAAAGAAGTGTTTCTAAGCTCGGAGAGGCACTGCCTCCCCGGGACACCCACAGCTTTTCTGTTTCTCTTTCACGTGAAGTTGATGAACTTCAGTTCTGGTTTCTGTAGGGATGGCCGGAGTATTTTAAGTTTAGGCCTGATGGTGAGTTAAAAAAGATGTGCTGTTAGTCCCTCCTAAAAGGATCCCAGTTCATGACCTTGATTTTCTTTAAAGCTTTTAGGACTCCTAGTTGTGTGACCAGGCCAGGGATATTTTTTATTTTTTTCCTTCCAGCTTTCAATTTCTAATCATTTCCCACAAAACCAAAATTTCTTGCAGTGGGTTTCAAACCTGCAAGAAGCCCCGTAGACCATGGGAGAAGCAGTGCTTCCTTGCACCGAGAAGAAACTTGAGACAAAGTTTCACAAGGAGTGTCATCTTTGGACATGGCACCAATGTTTGGACTTACGGACCAGGGGATGAAAGCTAGGGCGGGTTGGAAAGGTCTCAGATATACAATTCTAATTTTTCCCAGTGATTTCTCAAATAAACTGGTATTTCTGGCTGCAACAGCCCTTTCCCGTCTTTCTCAGTGAACCTACAACAGATGGTAGCATTTTGGCAATTTAAAAAATAATCTTCCAAACAGCAAGTTTTATACTTGGAATCTGTTACGTCTGTGGCAGCGCACAAGAAACCAAATCGTTACGTGGAATTTGTTTCACTTTTTAATGGTTTGTGCCCATTACAAATAGGTAGATTTGACTTCTGTGTGAAAGGCATGTTAGCAGGTCCAGGCTATGTGATTTACCTCTGTAATTGGCCTAAGACTCGATACAGACGGCTTTAATAGCGGTGATGGTGTTCCCTGGGTGGCAGTCCTGTGGGCTGGGAGAGAGCAGGAACCTCCCCAGCGATGACCAGTGGATACCTTGCAGTGCGTATTGTTTGGAGTGGTAATAAAAATACACCCCACGTGGCCTGTACTCTGTAAAAAGAAACTGGTTTGGATTTAGGTTTTGGTTTTGCACTTTTAATCGGGAATGTGTGTTGAATTTTTCTGCTGCTTTGCATAGCTGAGCTGCGTAGCTGAATTAAAAAAAAAAACCTTAGCAAATACTGGATTCGTGGTCCGTTGTGTAAAGAGGCAAAATTGGCAGCTTTAACAAGGAATGAATGGGCATGGAGACAACTATCCACTTGTGCCTCCAAGGCAGCTCCTTCAGATAAGGACTGAGATTTATTGGCAGTTGAGGCTTTACTGCGGAACCTTCTCTGGGGATAAACTCTTGTTGTCTTTCGGCATTTTCAGTGTTCTAGCGCTTTTCACAAACACATGTTCTTTTGCATTAGTGTTTTTTAAGACCATTTTCTAGCATGCCTGAAGGAGGACAAAATGTAGGTGTTAGCAGAGAAAACCAACAAAGAAAAGGTCAAAGTGAGGTGGGTTTTTAAAACCCGTATCTCTTCCAAATCAATTGTGTCACTTGTGTACATACAATACAGAAGAAAGCCATGGGGACCCATGGTCAGTGACAGCGCTGTTGCACATCATAACATTTTTCTGCCCCATTTAGCAGTGACTTCCTACATGAGTGGCGCTCTCAGAATCTGTGCTACATGGGAGTTAGGAGGAACTTTGTAAACAAAGGAAATGGAAAGTTTGGTTAAGATATTGTTGGCTAAGAGAAAAAGGCTTATTACTAGTCTGAGTTTGTTTTGGGTTCTTAGTCAGCTTGGAATTAAAATGTAGGTTTTCTGTGACTGGAAATAAGAAAACACTGAAAATTTCCTCTACATAGCAACATTGGAATTTAAGTGTCTGTGATATTATTCAATTTTTTTTTTTATGAGTGATAAATTTTGTTGTTAAAAACACTGGATTTTAGAATATACATTTCAAAGAGCATGAAGGCTGGCCTTGGTTTCGTATGTTTTTATGCTAATGTACAAAGAGTCCAGCTGTCTTTAAAGCATCTGGGTCTCTGGAAATGCGTGCTCAGTGGGCAGAGGGTGAAACAGCTACAACTTTAACCTGAAATTGTAGGTGGGGAAAAAAAATGAGAGGGGGAATCACCCTTAAATCATGATAAATATGCTCATGTCTGCAAGGTAACAGCAAAAACATATGCAGCAGCAAGAATCTTGGGAATTAAACCAAAGAAAGTACCACAGGAAAAAATGGGTATTTCACTGAAAGTTCCAGGTTCTGGACTAAATAAGATTTAGGATATTATATATAAGCATGCTATGAACAAATCTCCTTAAGTCCTAGTTTACCATAGATTTGATCTAAAATAATGTTTCAAAGAGTGCACTGTGTTACTTTTTTCGGATTGTGATGTGGGGTAAATGTTTTCATTTAAAGTTTCTCTGCCAGTTGGCTTTTGGCTTAAGTTTTGAAAGTTTTAATATCTCTGCCACTGGAATGCTATAATTAAGCTCGTTCTAGATAGTCTTGATGTCTGTAGAAGGGAAAATAATTTTTTAAATGAGAAAAGGAAGTCTATAAATGAGATACTCATACACTCTAGAAAGCAATGGGAAGTTTACTGGGAGTTTCACCACTGCTTAGAGCCTTCCATAGGCATGTTCTGCTCAGATACCTTGACAAGGCTATTGGAATTGGAGGATAGTGGAGAAGTCAGTTTTTGCCTTTTATTATTTCTTGTAATTAAAATACTGGGTGTGTGCTCTCGGAAAACCTCTGAGAGATTACTTCCACGCGTTTTGTATTTCCAGCTTTTAGCTACAGTCTAGTAATCTTGATTATAGATTCAGACGCAGCTTCCGGCTGGAATTGTGATCCTTCTGGGGAAAGAGTAGAACTGAAATCACTGGGAAAAGGGTGTGTGATTAGCTGTCTGCTTTGTGTGTCACCAGTGTGGGACCAAGACTTAATGTAATTCTCCGTGTTACTTTTACCAGATTTTGATCCTGATGTAGTTTAAGCAATGAATTACTCTGAGAGAATTCTACTTAATCTGGTGGCTTTATGTTAGGAGAAAAGTTTTTTTTCAAACAAGGGTATCATTGAAGCCTTCATTGACTTTTTATGTAATAAATTTCGTTACCATGGAATTGCTTTTCCTTGACTTCAGCAAATATTTATTTCTGGTGCTTGACATTTAATTACTGTTTTCCCCCTTTGGTTTCCTAAGGGTAAATTGTGTTTGAATCACTTGTGGGAAACTCTAACTAAAGTCATTAGTGCTATCGCATAAACTCTCAAGTACTGAAATGACTCTTGAAAATGGTATTTAGTGATTAAAAAAGTTTACTTTTGTGAGACGACAAATGCTGGCTATATGATCAGAAGAAAAGAAAACAAGTTTCCACTTCATTGCTATGTATTCCGCAAAGGACCAAGATTTGACGTGGTTCATGTGGTCTGCAACTGTCATGAAGCCATAGGACAGCCAAATAACGTGAAAGTTAAATACATATGTATGTATTTTATTTTCACTTTGCTAGGAAAGAAACGTTACTTGCACCTTAAAACAGCCTTAATACTCCAGTGGGGATTTAGTCAATCTATAAACTATGCTAAACCATTTCCCAAAGAAGCTGTGTGAAAGAGTAAGTGTATAGAAATCAATCTTTTTCTAGTGCTTCCTGTGTCCTAACTGGACATTTTCCTGAAATAGAGGTAGAACATTAATTTGCAACATCTAATCATGTATGCAGTTAAAATGGTACAATTATTTTACGATTTGGGTTTGGTTTTTTTTTCTTTTCTTCCTTTGCTAGCTCCCTCTAATCTTCCATTAAAAGCTCTGATAAATAGACAGCAGATCTGACAACTCTTTTGTTGTTTGTGGGATCTACCATCAGAACTTGGGAAGCTTCATACCCTAGCTGGCTCTCCACATGTAGGGGTTGGGTCCAGTCATGTCTACATTAGCAAGTAATTTGGTGCAAGAGGAACGGTTAAGTTCATTGAAGGAATTGATGCTGAGGCCTCTGCGTTTACCTGGTACGTGATTTTGAGGGTTTAGCTTTGTCCCCAAGAAAACGCTTCCTTAACGCTCTTGTGGTCTGAAGCCTCCCAAAGAACAAGTCCTTGGTTTGTACTCTTGTGTCGCTAGTCGTGTCGGGCACGTGCGTGGGTACTGCTCCCAGAGTGGGGCTTCCAGTTTGGTTTCATTAGAAGGGAAGCTAGCTCAAGCTCACAAGTGCTCTAAAAAAATGAACTAAAGTATGCAAGTGTCGATGATAAAGGGATTCACTTGCAAACCATGATACTGATGCAAGCCAACACAATAATATAGGTGCAGGCTTGCACTCCTTCCTTCCAAGTAAAAAAAAATAATAATCTGATATCTGTAGGGTTTTTTTTCCTCTCCAAACGTGATACATTTTCATGTGGGTAGAGAAGTGGATGAGAGGTGAGGAATTTTTGGAAGTACTAGATCTCTAATTCCATTTAGCTATACATCTGTTCTCTCTTAACCAAGAACCTTCTTAAATTTGCAATTAATATTTTATTTGAATTTTTATAGAATTCTACACTCTGTTTGCTAAAGTTCCCTTGAATAGGGAATGGTCATGGCCATTTAGAGATTTATTAGCAGTCAGAGCAGATTTTGAGATGTGAATCACGGGATTCATTTATTATGGACATCTTTTGAAAGGTACAAGAGTAAGCAACACTCTTGTGCATTAAATGTTTTCACAAAGTATGACACTTATATAGCATTTAAATCCTCCATTTTCCTTCTGAAGACATGTTGAATGCTCACTTTAGACAGATAATATTAAATGAGAGTCCTTTGGATCTCTTTACAAAATTTCTCCATTTTCAGTGTTTTTATTTATTGAAATTAAACTTACCCAAAGCTATTGAGCTTGAGATGGGGCTTGAAAAAAATCAGGATCTACTTGCCACATTACATGTTTTTTTCAAAGAGCCTGGTATTCTTGCTGAATTGCCCCATAACTCAGATTTAGTCTTCATGTCATCGCTTCTATCTGAGGGAGTGTGAGAACACAAATGGCTGCCAAGGAGAGGTGGCACAGGCTGGTACTTGTTCACTTTAGCACTGATGTCATGAGGGCTGGCAGAAAGTGAAGAGGTTTTTCCATTAAGAGGTGTGAGTTTTTCTCTAGGGGTTGCACATCATTTCAGGTGTATTGTAATTAAGACCTTTAGGTCCTTAGAAGTATTATAAACAGAACGTTTGGGGCTTAGTTCTGCTATCTGTGTGAGACCTTTGTGGTTTTGTCTGATCGTATAACTACCACAGTTACCTATTTGAACGTCACCATTTATATCCAAAGGCAAATTTTTCTCTATATCCCTCAAGAGCAGGAAGTTATTTTTTTTTTCCCCCCCTTTATTCTTTGTTTAAATATCCTCTTTCCTCTGTTATCCTCATTCCGGTCTCAAGCAATCTCTACTGTATTGTGGCCAAGGCAAGACAATGGTGTTGGATGGGGACTCGCCGACTCCTGTGTTTTGATCTGAAGACTGTCTCGGTTCAGTCTGTTGTCCTCTGCATTCCGTGGGGTCAGGTTTAGATCCAGATAGGATTCAAACTCACTCATGGGCCTTCAGGCCTTGGCTGTTTTGGTTTGTTGCTTGAATGATGTTCTGTTCAAGCCGTTCCACAAATACCACTGGAGAGAGGGATTTAGTATCCAAAGGCCAAATGCAAGGTCTTACATCTAGGTCGGGGCAATCCCAAGCACAATTACAGGTTGGGCGGGGAATGGCTGGAGAGCAGCACTGAGGAGAAGGACCTGGGTGTGCTGATCGACGAGA